>CAUYQU010080986.1:0-62977 GCA_963574635.1 Cheracebus regulus | reverse complement strand
ACATAATAGGAAATAAATCACTTTTTAGTAATTGCATAAGCATTTTACAGATTTAAATGAAATCCTGAGCAATAGAGCAAGATTTTCGTTCTGTCTCCCTCTTTCTCTTTCTTTCTTTTTTCTCTTTTATTCTACTTCTTTGTCTCTAAAAAAAAAAAAAAGTGAAATTATTCAGGATTTTAGAAACTATCTTTTTGCAACTTGCAAATGCAAATACCTCTATTCAGTCAAGTTCAGAAGATATCTAACGATGACTAAAAATTGATGGTAATAATTTCTTCAAATTGAAATTAGAATGTTCTCAATTTATTTAATTCTCATCTTTGTATAGATTCTGACACAGAAGGGTTGCCTTCAAAAATTTAGTTCAATGGAAACAAAACTTACTTCTAATTTTTAACCAGGAAAATACAATATACATAAATATCATAGCTGCAAAATATGTGATTTATTGTTTTTCTGCCTTTCCTATCTACTATTGTATTTGCATATAATGGCATCTCATAAACTTTACCAAAATTGTTAATTTAAATTTCTATGAGTACATTATTTCATGTAATTTTGAGAATTGGATTATAAATTTTTAATTTACTTATATGGTAGTAAATCATCCCAGTAGTTTAAGAACAAAAAATATGTGGTAGATATTTCAAAATCAGAATGCCTCATAATTTAGAGCCAAAGCATGATTGCTTTAAAAAATTTTACATGAGATATGGTCTCATATTTTGATGTATATTGAGAAATCAATTCATCCAGATTTCAAATTGTTCTAATATTTCTAGATTGACTACAAATTATAAAGAATGTTATAGTTATTACCTATATTATTATATTATGGTAGAACAAATTAATGCAAATTATTGAAGAATAGCTATAATTGATAGTAAAGGCAGATTATGAATTGTCTAATATGATATTATTTGATGAATTTAAAAATTAAGCTTTTCTTTTTTTTTAGACAGAGTTGCACTCTAGTGGCAAGATCTCAGCTCACTGCAACCTCTGCCTCCCAGATTCAAGCCATTCTCCTGCTTCACCCTCCCAAGGCCTCCCAGGTAGATGGGACTACAGATGTGTATCACCACACTAAACATTTGGAACCATTATTTACATAAATTTTTATATGTTCTTTATGGTTATATGCTTGTACTTTCAGATAACGTTATACAAAATCTTAAGTATTATTTTATTCACAATAAATAATTGTGTCCAATTTGAATTATTCCATAACCAGCATACAGCGCAAGTTAAAAAAATGTATTTTCTTTACATTTGAGCTGTATGTTCCATTTAACTCATCTTCCAAATAAGCCTACATGAAAAGTAGAAAGCTGATACCTTGATGAAAATAGGCTTCATCATAGATAGCTGCCCAAGGAATATTGAGAAGAATACAGTCTTTTATAATTTTAAATAGGGTATTTTTTTTTGTAATTTTCAACTTTAAATTTGGCATCAGTCAAAAGAATAGACTCACAGTTCGTGAATGCTAGAATAGGGACATAATTTCAATCATGTTCCAGAAATCTCAGAAAAGCCTCAGGGGAATATGGCAGGGGACTTTTAAAGGATATATACCCTAATTGAAGAGAACTGTGAGAGTTTCAGGGAGCAAGTTGAGGGCTGATTGATAAAAATAATTAACTTGGAAGGTTGATTCCTCCAAATTAATTCAAGGTAAAACTAGACACAAGAGGAGTATGTCATATTTTAGTGGTTACGGCTGACTTTGCCATAACAGGGCAACAGACGTTTTATGAAAGGCTTCCCGAAATCAGGCTTTTCCAGAAACAACTATAAACTCTTCTTCCAGAGCCACCACTATTTAATTTGGGTGGAGAGTTATTTTACCAGACTTATATTGTGAAATATCCAGATTTTCCATGGAATGTGCCAGACTGGGAGAAGGCCAGGGGAGTAGGACATGTGATTCTTAGCTACACCAAAGAGAAGCCATGTAGAGAATTAAAGTGACTCAAGTCAGCAACTGATCATTTATTATACAAGATGTATTGGTCTGGAATTATGAGTGACTTGGGAAACCACCTTATAATTCTCAGACAGCCTCAACTCTGCTCCTAATTGAGGAGAGAGTGAGGGCCACTGGAGATGAAGAAAATGAAGACACTTGCAAGTATCTGCCACTGAGTCTTTTATCTCACAATTAAGTGGTCTTTGGGAATAGGAATATGGGTGTTCCCCCAAATTAACTGAGCAATGGGGTACCAAAAACTGACCTGAAATTTTTTGAGATCTTTCATGTGGATAAGTGATGACATTGATTTTCTTTATTTTCTGGGGTAAGTTAGGACTGAGAGAAAACAGAATAGGCTAGTGAAACATACAGGGAGACAGACTTGCTTTCAATAAATTCTTTCATAATCGGCCCAATGGTCTGACTGTTTACCTTCTGAATTCATTAAATTGACTCATTGTTTCTTGAGAAAGGCAATTTTATTGTCAAATTTTAGATTTTTTTCATTTTTTCCAGTTCATTAGGATTCTATCTTTGTGATATTTAGATATTAACACAAAGATATTTATGATATTTGATATTAACACAAAGATATTTACAAGCTCTTTAATGACCACATTGTGGAAGAAGGGAAAGAAGTAATATACAGCAGTGACACTGCTAAGATAATTTCCTTCTTGTTATTAGATTAACATTTTAAAATCAGATAATCAAAATCCTCTTGACTCTTTCTGACATGGGCTTTGCCTTCTTGACTTAAATCATTTGTGACTCATATTGAGCCAAAGAGGTACAGAGGCTTGTTGAATGTTTCTTTGAACTAGGTACATACAATCTTGACTATGGTGATCTAGCCAAGATATCCCTCTAAAATTGGATTATCGTCATGCCATTGACAATATTTTGAGTTTTCTGTTTCATAGACCATATAGGTGAGAAAGCACAGAGCAAAATAATGCATTTTAGATTTTTTGCATGAGGACTTAAATCAAGAAAAATACATCTTAGCCAACAAACAATGATAAATCATTTTTTAACTCAGATTTTATAGGAAAATATCAAATGAAATTGTATGTTTTGCTCCAAATAATTTGGATCTTTTAAAGATTATAATGAGTATGGAGTTTCTAAATATTTTACTATGTAGGTCAAATAAACTTCATGTATTTCCCTGTTTTCTAGTTATCTATGAAACATGATTTAAAATAAAATAATTTATATTGATAACAAAAGAATAAAATTAGAATAATAAAACTGTATCCATAGTATTAATTCAGTAAGCCTACTATTGCTATTGCAATCTAATGTAACATATTTGATAATTAGTAATATGTATAGTTACAAGAAAAAGTAGTATTATACATTGAATAAATTGACTCCCTGCTAGTTTAAAATTCAAGAATTAAAAAAATAACTTTTATTTACAGTAAGAGAAAATAGTTAAAAACATTGATAAAAATTGTCCAAAGAATCAGCATAATAGCATAGCACAAAATTCTGTTATTTGTTTTGTGTGTGTGCAGAAAATTTTAAATTGACTATAATTATTTCTAAAATTGAAGCACTATATATAGCTCAAACATAGCTTTCATATTTTGCTTTGAATCCCATCTACCTAATCCTGATTCATACATAGAGAGGTCATTTAGAAATTTCATACCCTGAAATGTGATTTCAAGGTGTTTAAACATGACAATTTATTATTTCATTCATTCATTATCAAAAACTTGTTAACTGCCTCATGTATATAAAATATTATAACCAATAGAGATGTGTGGATCTTACAATCTAGAGTAGAGAGACACATATAAACAGTTAAATATCCCATTAACTAACTGTCAGAAAGACCAGTTGAGTTTATTTAAAGTATAGGCTGAAAGACCTAAAGGAATCTTGGAGGAAGGCTTGTCATAGAAAGAGGAAGCCCAGAAGGACATATTGAATGTGTGGAAATGGCCATGATATTCTGGAAGAGTGAGGCAAAGAATAGTCCATGAAGATGAGGAGACGTGAAAATGCCCTAAAAGAAACTAGAATTGGGAATACTTGAGGAACTGAATAATGCTAGACACCATGTTCTAGAATGACACTAAGCTACTTTGGGAGGACAAGCAGGAGCAAATCATTTGGGAATGTGACACATATTAGGGAATACATCAATTTGATATAAGAGCCACTGGAGGATTTCAGCTGTTGAAATGATAGGCAAACATGAATATTTAATAATCCCTCAAAAATAATACATCAAAAAGAATAAGATGAAATAAGATTCTACATAAAGAATTAGGAATTTGTTAGTGAAAAATGATAGTGGTCTAGCCTTGACAGGTTGGATAGAGGTGATTTGATAAGCGAGATATTCATAAGACATATGAAAGGTATTTAAGATCTTGTGTTAGATTGAGTGTAGGGAGTGGTAAAGAAGAATAATGTGTGATTCACTAAGGTCTTCAGGCTTAGTGTTAAGTCAGAAAAGGATGATAGGAAACTGCCTATTCCAGTTAATGTCACATAAAAAGTACTCAATGATGTTAATTCCCCTCTACTTCATCCATTTCTTTTCTACATTTGCCCAAGGTCTGGGTCAATTAAAAATAAGAAAATGAAATGAGAGAGATACAAAAGGACTATAAGAAATACGTGGGATTCAAGGAAGAATCACTTGGCCATGAGGAGAGACTAAAGACAAATATAATTTGTAGTAATCACATAATAAACTATTCTGAAGATAAAATAATAGTAATTACTTGTGTGGTCTTTTCTACTACTTATTCCCTGATCTTGATTTATTACTTAAACCTTGCCATTTACGATTTCATCTCCAGCTCTTTCCAATTATAGGAGCACAAATAATCTATAAAACATAAGGAATAATAATTTTGCTGTAGTATAGATATGAATTTCATATGCCTGAAAGCATGGTTTGAAGGGATAGGCTATTTAGCTGATGTATTAACATATCAGCTTATCTATTGATATGGTCTTGCTCTGTGTCCCCACCCAAATCCAATCTTGAATTGTAATTTGAATTGTAATTCCCACATATTGGGGGCTGACCTCCTGGGAGGTGATTAAATCATGGGGCCAGTTCCCCCATGCTGTTCTTGTGATAGTGAATGAGTTCTCACAAGATCTGATGGTTTTTATAAGGGATTTTTCCTGCTTCACTCTGCACTTCACTCTTCAGCTGTGCTGTGAAGAAGGCTATGTTTGCTTGTCTTTTCACCATCGTTGTAAGTTTCCTGAGGCATACACAGCCTTACTGAACTGAGGTAACTTAAACCTCTTTCCTTTATAAATTACCCAGTCTTGAGTATGTCTTTATCAGTAGAGTGAGAACATAGTAATACAGTAAATTGGTACGGCACAGAGTATGGCACTGCTGTTAAGATATCTGAAAATATGGAAGTGACTTTGGAACTGGGTAACAGGCAGAGATTGGAATAGTTTGGAGGGCTCAAAAGACAGGAAGATGTGGGAAAGTTTGAAACTTCCTAGAAATTTGTTGAATGGCTTTGACCAAAATGCTGTTAGTGATATGAAGTCCAGGCTGAGGTAGTTTCAGATAAAGATGAGGACCTTATTGGACACTGAAGCAAAGGTGATTATTGCTATACTTTAGCAAAGAGACTGGCAGCATTTTGCCCCTGCCCTAGAGATCTGTGGAACTTTGAACTAGAGAGATGATTTAGTATATCTAGCGGAAGAAATTTCTAAGCAGCAAACGTTCAAGATGAAGCAGAGCGTAAAAGTTTGGAAAACTGGCAGCCTGATGATGTGATAGAAAAGAAAAACCCATTTTCTGGGAAGAAATTCAAGCCCACTGCAGAAATTTGCATAAGTAATGAGGAGCTGAACATTAATCACAAAGGCAATGAGAAAAATATCTCAAGGGCATGTGAGAGACCTTCAAGGCATACGCTTCCATCACTGGCCCAGGGCCTAGTAGGGAAACATAGTTTTGTGGGCTGGGCCCAGTGCCTCCCTCTTGCTCTGTGCAGTTTCAGGACTTGGTAACCTATGACTCAATCATGACTAAAAGGGGCCAACGTATAGCTCAGGCCTTTGCTTCAGAGGGTGCAAGCCCCAAGCTTTGGTATGTGGGTTGGTACTGCAGGTGCAGAGTAGACAAGAATTGAGGTTTGACAACCTCCACCTAGATTTCAGAGAATGTATGAAAATGCCTGGATGTCCAGTCAGAAGTCTGCTAAAGGTGCAAAGATTCATGGAGAATCTCTACTAGGGCAGTGTGGAAGGAAAATGTGAAGTTGGGGCCCCTGCACAGAGTCCCCACTGGAGCACTGCCTAGTGGAGCTGTGAGAAGAGGACCACCATCCTCCAGACTCCAGAATGGTATATTTGAATACCAGCCATGAAGGCAACCAAAAGGAAGGCTGTACACTGCAAAGACACAGGGGCAGAGCTGCCCAAGGCAATAGGAGCCCAACTCTTGCATCAGTCCACATGACCTGGATGTGAGACATGGAGTCAAAGGAGATACTTTTGGAACTTTATAGTTCAATGATGGCCTTATTAGATTTTGGACTTGCATGGAGCCTGTAGTCCCTTTGTTTTGGCCAATTTATCCTATTTTGAGTGTGTGCATTTATCCAATGCCTGTATCCTATTATATCTTTGAAGTAACTAACTTGCTTTTGATTTTACAGACTCATAGGCAGAATGGACTTGCCTTATCTAAAACGAGACTATGGACTTGGATTTTGGGTTAATGCTGAAAGGAGTTAAGACATTGAGGAACTGTTGGAAAGATATAGTCATGTCTTGAAATGTGAGAAAGTTGAGATTTGGGAGAGGCCAGGGTGGAAGAATATGGTCTGGTTTGTGTCCCCACCCAAATCTCATCTTAAATTGTAATCCCCACTCACTAGGGGAGACAACTCATGGAGATGATTAGATCATGGGAGTGGTTCTCTCATTCTTTACTCATGATAGTGAGTCAGTTCTCACAGGAACTGATGGTCTCATAAGTAGCTTCTCCCCTTTTTTTCTGTATGTTTGTCTCCTTCCACTATGTGAAGAAGGACACATTTGCTCCCCTTCCCCAATGATTGTAAGTTTCCTGTGGCCTTCCCAGCCATGCTGAACTGTGGGTCAATTAAACCTCTTTCCTTTATAAATCACCCAGTTTCAGGTATGCCTTTAATAGCAGTATGAGAATGGACTAATACATATAGCTATTTTGATATTACATTGAAACCTACAAGTGTAAAAACTTGCACAGGCCAAGTACGTGGCTCACACCTGTAATCCCAGCACTTTAGGAGGCTGAGGCAGGTGGATCATGAGGCCAACAGATGTAGACTATTCTGGCCAACATGGTGACATGCTGTCTCACTAAAACTACAAAAATTAGCTGGGTGTGGTGGTGCAAGCCTGTAGTCCCAGCTACTCAGGAGGCTGAAGCAGGAGCATCTCTTGAACCCAGGAGGTGGAATTTGCAGTGAGCCGAGATCTCCCCACTGCAATCCAGCCTGGTGACAGAGCAAGAATCCATCTCAAAAAAAAAAAAAAAAAGAAAGAAACCTGACACAAAACTATGTCATTTACTTGGGCACATAGTTCAAAAGAAATTAGTTTTAATGACAAATATATTTCAATGATTCAATATGTGGTAGAAACAAAAAATTTGGAGCATACACTGATTTTTCATTATATTTTATTAAATTTTATTAGAAAAGTTACAGATTATGGTATATTTGTAAATTTTGAAATTAAGTTATGAGAAAATATATGAAATTTGAGAAACTCATAGAAAAATGCAGTTCCTTAGAAAATATTATCCTTCACAAACTGAACTAAATCAGAATATGCTGATGAATATACATAGGGTATTGGATTTCCTAAGTTCCTTTCTGAAAACTTTTGTATAAAGCAAAATAAAACTGGATGAAACTGTTTGGAACACTGAAATATGTGTTAAAGCAAAGATTTGTTTCACTGGATATATTTTAAGATAATTTAAGTGTAATTACTTAAAATGAAATGCTTACAAATTTATAGACGACTATTGAACTTTGATCACAGTAGTCATGGTTGGAAAAATACCTGTTAGGTTATCATGATCATCCTTCTGCTTGGGCAGGCTATATCTTAAACCCAAGAGAGAGGAGTTAGCACTTCATACTGCCAAGAAAGCATAATATCTTACAGGGTGCCTAAGAGAAAGCATGGTGGAGCCAAGTCAATATAGTGTTTGACTTCTATCCAATAATCCCCCCCACACACCCCAGATAAATGTGCTTCTGTCATTCCAGCTACACGATCTTGGCAACTATATTCTGTTCTAGTTGGAGCATTTGCAAAATTATATCAAGAAAACTATCCAAAAAGAATGTATTGCAGTGCTATTTAAGGACAGAAAAGTGGAAGAAAATGTCTTACATTTAAAAGAAATTAGGACACATGTGTTCCTGCAATAATATAGTGGAAGTATAAAAAGTGCTAAATCACTAATGAAACATTTCTGAAAAAGATGAACTACCTCTTCTATTTACTAGTAGAATACCAAACACTGAAACTTATGCAAGTGGGAGCATAATAAATCCTGCTTGATGAAGATGAGAAGTAGGAGATGAGAGGCTTTAAGGCAATGTTGTAAATAATATCAATACACACTGTTTAATATTCAAAGACTTTCCCAAGCACAAAGATTTATTAACCCATAGCTTATCACTATTTGGTTGTGTACAAGGATGTCTATTAAGTCTTTAGGATCCCTGCATTTGTACATCTCTGTTCATGCACTTCGATTTTCCCTTGCTAATTATTTTTCTCATCATATTTTCTAAAGTGAGAAGGAATGGTACTATGTAGAATCTTGTCCACCATTGTGTTTTGTTTGGGATTCACATATGTTTTTTGCAATTAATTAGTTGTTAGTATTGAAAAATCATACTAATATCCAGTTTGACATTTTCTTGATAAATTTTATCATTGAAAAAAATGGTAACCACTAATTAAAGGCATTTGTTCTGGAGTCCACTGCAGTCTCCATCACTTGCTTTGTATCCTGACTCAATCATGGTGTCAGTGGCCACATATAATCAGCATATGCTGTTGCTTATTTTTTGACGTCTACACTGTTTTATTAAATTATGTTACCTTACTGGCCCCAGAAGAAACTTGAGTCAAAAATTTTATCTCCAAGTTAGAATTCCTTCATGATTCTATTCGGAAAACTTTTCTCTTTTCATTCCATGTGATCTCTCTAGGTGAGACCAAGGACTTCCAGGTCTTCATGAAATCTGATGATTTTTCTTCTTGTAATGTGATAGTTCTTTCTTTCATGAGTGCCTAATGTTTGGTGCAGCCAAATACCTGGATGACCAATCCAGAATGTTAGGATAAATTTATGTATTTTAACTCTTTCTCAACTTGTGCATACACAATCCACCAAAGCCTTGTAATTAAACATTCAAAATGTCTTCAAAATTCTTTTACTTGTTTCTGTTTACATTCTCTCCAATTTATTCCAAGCCACTGTCATATAATGATTATGCTAATATTTGGTGTCATTTGAATAACAAAACAGGCTTCAAATGGGTATCCTCACCTCAAGCTGTGGTTTTTCTTCAATCACAACACAACACTAGTGGAAGTGATCTTTCAAATACACAAATCTGCTCATGTAAATGCTTTGTGCAAAGCACTGCAAATTTTTTCCTGATTTTATTAGAATAAAAGAAAGATATGATGTCCTGGAACAACCAGACTTAACAAATATTTACAGAACTCTCATCCCCCAAATCCACAAAACATACATTTTTCTCAGTATCACAATATACCTATTTTAAGTGACCACATAATTGGAAGTAAATCACTCCCCAGCAATTGCATAGCATTTCGCAGGTTTAAATAAAATATTGGTTGGCTGCTTATTTGTTATTTTCATCCCCTATTCCTTCCTGTCTCCATTGTTAAACACAATTACTGGCATAAAAGAGGTTTTTAATACCCATTTTTAGATTGTATTCTAGCCTGGGCAATAAAACAAGAATCCCATTCTCTCTCCCTCTTTCTCTTCCTTTTTCTTTCTCTTTTTCATTTTTTTTCTTTCTTTTGCTGTTTTTTTCTTTCTCCTTTTCTCTCTTTTTCTAAAAAAAAAAAAAAAAACAAAAAACCTTCTACAGAATGATAGCCAAGTGGTAGGAACCCTATTTCTGCTCAAAGTAGCTAGTGCAGAAAAAAAGTCTCAACCTGGCTGACCCCATGAAGGAAGTACTATAGCTGGGATTCCTATATTGAGCAGGAAGATAAATAGCAGCGATAATACAAACCATTTTGTTTGGAGAGTACAGGGTTTGGCACACTGTGGTCTACAAACCGAATCGGCTTAATTTTGTACTGCTTACAAGCTAAGAATGCCTTCTATTTTTTTAAAAAAAAAAATGATTGAAAAAAAATCAAAGAAGAGTAATATTTGGTGATACATGAACATTATATGAAAGTGGGATATCATTGTCCAAAAACTAATTGGAACACACGCTCCTTGTTATGCATTGCCCATGGCTGCTCTGAGGCTTCAGCAGCACAGCTGAGGAGTTAGACAGAGACCATATGGCCACACAGCTGAAAATATTTCTTATCTAGCCCTTTGCAGAAAAACTTTGCTGATCCTCAGGGTAGTGCTTTTCAGTTAACAAAATATGTTCAATGGCCGGGCGTGGTGGCTCATGCCAGCAATCCTAACACTTTGGGAGGCCAAGGTAGGCAGATCACCTGAGATCAGGAGTTCAGACCAGCCTGGCCAACATGGTGAAACACTGTCTCTACTAAAAATACAAAAATTAGCCAGGCATGGTGGTGGTGCATGCCTGTAATCCCAGCTACTCAGGAGGCTGAGGCAGGAGAATCGCTTGAACTCGGGAGGCGCAGGTTGCAGTGAGCTGAGGTCGCGCCATCACACAACAGCTTGAGCAACAAGAGCAAAACTCCATCTCAAAAAAAAGAAAAAGTTCAAAACCACAGTCTTATTTCACCCCCACAATAAAAGTTTCCTGGTCCCAGGTAGGAGAGGAAGAGACAAATAAAAGTCCAAGGTGAACCCTGGGATCGTGACCAGGAAGGGGACAGACAGATCAGGCCCAGTTCCTTCACCTGTCAAGAAGTGAAGGGTGCACGAACCTCCCCCAAGAGCCTGCTGTTACTTCTGGCTGTCCCCACTGTCTCTACCCCTGGCCCCAACTCAGCCACCTCTCCCCTCTGAAAGCAGCCACATTTCCTGTCAAGAGCATGACCTTCTGAAACCTACATGGTGGAGGCTGCAGCTGCAAAGAGGATGGTATTTTTATCCAGACCCTGCTTCCTGTTTGCTTGTCTGGGGGGTTTTGTTTGTGGGTGTTTGGTTTTGTCATTTCTCATACAGACTCGACTCCCGTGTCATAACAGAACACAGAAATCTGTCTCCTGCTAGGTGTGCTGCCTGTCTCACAGGCCAACCTGCCCTGGGGGGCCTGTCTTGTTACCCTCCCTGCATGCTGCACAATCTCCTGTGACTTCCAGATACCCATCTTCTGCCCATGCAGGAGCAGAAACCAGGGCAGCTGGGTGGGCAGAGAGGAAACAGGAGCATTTCTGCTGCAGGAAATGGAAAAATCCACTCTCTTATCAGACAGGAACAGCTACAGAGGAGCTGGCTGGACCGGGAGGGGAGAAAGCTGCAAGTTTTCCAGGGCTTCTAGAACCCTCTGTTCCTGGCTCAGAGAAGCCCAAGACAGGATGGAGGTAGAGAGATGTATGGGACTTGGGAATCATTTGCTGAGACTGTCCTAAGCTCTGGGACCTGGGGGTTGGATCATTCGCTGATGCTCCCAGCCATAGACAAAATTGCCAGGGTCTTCAACCCTCATATCCCAGCTCAGCCAGATGTGGGAACAGAGAGCAGATGCATATCAGCATCTAACTAGCTGATGACAAGAAGAGCTTATGTTTACTGAGCACTTGCTGTGTGCCCAGCTCTGTGTCTAGCACGTGTAGGAGATGAGCTCATTTAATCCTTACGACAGTCCCAGGCAAATGTGAGACAGGCACTACCATGAGCTCTTATTTTACAACTGGGGATACTGAGGCATAGTGAGTTTAATTAACTTGCCCCAATCTACTCAGCTAGTAAGATACCTTTGATGCATGCTTGTTCCACCATGAGAATGTATGAGAGAGCCAAACTTGACCCCAGGTTTTAAGAGTTGGGATCTGCAGCCCAAAGCCTTCCTGTTTCTTCTTCTGCCAGCATGCCTGGCGCCAGGCTCTGAGCCCAAGGGATGAAAAGGCCAGGCTGACCTTTGCTGCAACCACTTCCACCCTGGAGAGAAGCCACTGAAGCACACTGTTGGGGGACGTGCTGTCTACGTAAGCATTGCACCTGGCATGAAAACACAGGTGCAATGGTTCAGAATTCAGACCCCACCATTTCCCAGTGGTTTGATCTCAGATGTGTCATCTCCTCTATCTGAGCCTCAGTGTCCTCATCTGTAGAATGGGGACTATAATCTCATAAGGTTGTTTGAGAATTAGATTATGAAGTGCTGACCACAGTGCCTGGAATGAGTAAGGTGTTTAGTTACTAGCTGGCTCTCCTGTCCTCCACCTCCTAGCCCCAGCAGGCACCCCTTAGGAATGCAGGGCCCAGTCTTCAAGCTCCAAGACAACAAATAGCAGCACCAGATAGAGTTATCTTTGGAGATCTGTGGGCTGACTACAAGATAAGAACAGTTTGGGCATTGTGGTCAGTCTCCAAGATGCCGCCCAAGCACCTCAGCCTCCCTGGATTCACACTCTTGTCCAGTTCCCTCCCCCACTGAACAGGGATAACGTGTCACCAATAGGATGGAGTGTGCCTTGTGAGTCTGGGTCATAAAAGATGTTTCAGCTGGCCAGGTGCGTTAGCTCAAGCCTGTAATCCCAGCACTTTGGGAGGCCGAAGCAAGCAGATCACCTGAGGTCAGGAGTTCAAGACCATCCTGGCCAACATGGTGAAACCTTGTCTCTATTAAAAATACAAAAATTAGCCAGGAGTGGTGGCACGCACCTGTAATCCCAGCTACTCGGGAGGCTGAGGCAGGAGAATCACTTGAACCCAGGAGGCGGAAGTTGCAGTGAGCCAAGATCACGCCACTGCACTCCAGCCTGGGCAGCAGAGCAAGACTCCATTTCAAAAAAAGAAAAAGATGTTTCAGCTTCTATCTTGCCCCTTGGATGACCTGTTCTGGGAGAGGCCAGCTGTCATAGTGTGGAGACTTAGCAGTCCTGTGAAAAGATCATCAGTGAGGGACTGAGGCCTCCTGCCAACAGTGTGTGGGGGCCGTCTTAGAATCAGATCCCCTAGCCCAGTCAGGCCTTGGCCCACATATTGACTACAGCCTCCTGAGGGACCCTAAGCCCAAACCACCCAGCCACCCCAGGTTCCTGACTCACAGAAATGTGAGATAACAGACATCTGCTGTTGTTTTCAGTTGCCACCTTTTGGGGTAATTTGTTATGCAGCATACATAATGAGTGCCCACAGAGAAGAGGCTCAGAGAGAGGAAGAGGGCTCAAGCCTGAGGGCATCATGCTGAGCTGGGCACCACCAGGACAGAAGAGCCTCCCAGATATCTCAGAACCCAACCTCCCCCTCACCCACAGTCAGTCAAGTTTCCGTTAACCAGGGAAATTCTTCACTGAACCCCACAGCTGACTAAGGGTTTCTATTTCCACCCACAGTGCAGAGAACCGTCCACATTTGTCACTCACCACCCGGGTGTGTTTCTTGTTCTGGGAGCACAGCCCAGGCTTCCCCACTGTGTGAAGATGGAACTGGGTCCTGACGCACCCTCCTGAGCTAAGGGTATCACTGACCTGGCAGGAGGAGTGGGAAGGAGGTGGCAGTCCCCGTCGTCAGCAGCCACGCACAGTTTTCTGATCAGCACAGGAGTTTTGACCTGCTCTGTTTCAGACCTGGGCCAGTTCACCCCTCCTTAAGCACCCTGGTGGTCCTCCATTCCCAGGAGGTCACCATATTCATGCCAAACTTAGTGCAGACACCTGATCGGCATAGCGCACGACAACCCAGAACTCCCAGATCCAAGTGATCTTCCTGCTTCAGCCACCCGAGTAGCTGGGACTACAGACACACGCCATTGCACCCCGCACCCACAGTTTTCTAAATCACAAACCTGAATGCACCTCTCTCCTGCTCAGAAACCTCTCTTGGCTCCTCTCTGCCTTCACAGTGTTCATGATCTAGCCCAGTGGTTCTCAGTGATCCTGGACCAGCAGTAGCAGCAGCAGCAGGACCTGGGAATCTGCTAGCCATGCAAATCCTGTGGCCCTACCCCAACCCTACTGGATCAGGAACCCTGCGGGAGGAGGGTGTCTAGCAATCTATGCTTTAACAAAGCCTCCCAGTGATTCCAGTGCACCACCAGGTTTGAGAATGGTGTATGGATCCAGCTTCCTCTCTGACCAGTCCTCTCTGCCTCCTGTGCTCTAGAAACGCCTAACTGTAGCCATATGGTGGCTCACGCCTGTAATCCCAGCACTTTGGGAGGCTGAGGAGGGTAGATTGCCTGAGGTTAGGAGTTCTAGACCAGCCTGGCCAACAGGTGAAACCCCGTCTCTACTAAAAATACAAAAATTAGCAGGGTGTGGTGGCGGGCGCCTGTAATCCCAGCTACTTGGGAGGCTGAGGCAGGAGAATTGCTTGAACTTGGGAGGTGGAGGTTGCAGAGAGCCAAGGTCACGCCACTGCACTCCAGCCTGGGTGACAGAGCAAGACTGTGTCTTGAAAAAAAAAGAAAAAGAAATGCCCAACTCCTCTCTCCCTCCTTCCCGCCTCTGCAAATATTCACCAGGCACCAACTGTGCACCAGGTGCAGGGCTACAGCAGTGAACCAGACAGACATCAGTCTGCCGTCTCAGAGCTTGCAATCTGCTCCCCTCATCTGGAATGCTCTTCCCTCATTCCCCAAAGCAGTCTCTTCCCAGCCCTCACACCCAGTGCAGGAGGCATTCAACAAACATTAGTTGAACAGTAAATGAACAAATGAATAAATGACTGAATGTAATACACCGGTGAAGTCTTCCTTGACCCTGAGTTAAGTGCCCTCAGCAGGCACTGTAGACCTCAGTCGGAGTGCTTGCCACCCTCCCCAGTGTCCAGGGTTGGGGAGCACTTGAAATGTGCATAATCCAGATTGAGACATGCTGGGGGTATAAAATACATACCAGACTTTGAAGTTTTAGTGTGAAAAAAGATATGTAAAATATGCATTAATATTCTTACACTGAATACATGTTGAAACGATGTTGAGTTAAATAATTATTCAAATTAATTTCACCTGTTTCTTGCCTGCTTTACTGGAACTATGAGAACATTTAAAATTATATATGTGACTCACATTATTTTTCCATTGATCAGAGCTGAGCTAGATTGCAAATACTTAGTTACATTATCACAGGCACAGCTGCACCCACAGTCACATAACTATGAGCTTTGTGAGGGTATTTCTGCCCACTTATCTTCTCTCCCTCCCTCTCTCCTCCCTTCCCTCCCTCCCTTCCTTCCTCCCTCCCTCCCTCCTTTCCTCCCTTCCCCTCTCCTTTCCTCTCTTCCTTCCTCCCTCCCTCCCTTTCTGTCCTTCCTTCCTTCCCTCCCTCCTTCCTTCCTCTCTTCCTTACTCCCTATCTACCTCCCTACACCCCTCCTTCTCAAACCTTCCCTTTCTTCCCCCTTCTTCTCTCCTTCCCACAAACACTGAACATCTGTTCTTCTCTCCCTGCATGAAGCTTGGCACAAAGCAGGTGTCCACAATGTTTGCAGAATGAATAAACCAATGCTCAGAATGCAGACTGGCCTAGAGGTGACACTGAGGGCATTTGCCACCTATTGAATTCCCCATACCTGCTTGTTTGAGTGCAGGTTTCCCATTTCATTTCAAAGGGAGCCAAATTCCAAAGATGTTCTTATGTAACGTGAGGCTTGGGTCAGTTTTCTTCTTGCATACAGGGCTCATGTGCGCTCAGGTACCAGGGCCAGGTCTCCGTGTACAGGACACCTTGTTCTCAGAGCTCCAGGAGGCGGGCCAGGGCGTGGGCCTGGGCTTACTGGGTCTGGGCTTGTGGCTCTAGGGTCAAGCTCTCCAGTGAGGGGAGGGCACCAGGCTGAGCCATGTGCTGCCCCCACCCACATCCCCAAGGGCCTGAGAGGATGAGGGTATACACGGGTCAGGGAGATGCAGGCATCCAAACTCTGTTTGAGGGTGCAGCTGCGGTAAACTGGGTGTGAATCTCTGCAGTACTGCAGTAAACTGGGGCCTGGATATGAATCACTGCAGGAATTACAGGACTGTTTCCTGGCGGTCTCTGTCATAGATGCTAATAACCACGCCCCAACCCTCCAGCCCTCCAGTTTGAGAGGCAGCAAGGCACTGGAATGAGCCACAATATCCGAGCTGAGCTGCCTCTTGGAGCGGGGAAGGCAGCAGGGAAACTGGCCCCAGAGCCTGGCCCTTCATGTCTCCGGTCCTGCTTGCAGCTCAGCGAAGTCGTGGCCCCTACGATATGGGCCATCAGCAGGCAGGAGCATCCCTGTCCCTACCCTTCCTACTGTTTCACACCCTCCTAACTTCGCACTGAGGCTTTCCCTGCCCCAGAGCGCTTGCTCGTGCTATTTTGTTCTGCCTAGAACATTCTCCTCTAGCCCAGCCTCCCCTACCCTCCCGCATGCCTGGCTCTATTCTCATCCTTCAGGTCTCCTAAATGTCACCTCCTCAGAGAGACCCACCTGACTGGGCTTCCTATACATACACTGTCCCTCTGTTCCCTAACAAAGTACCCTGTCTGTTCCTTCATAGCATTTAGTCAGACTTTGATAGGTTATGTGTTTGTGGATTTATAGTTTCCCCCTATAGATTATAAACCCTATAAAAACTGTGACCTTTTCTGTTTATTTATAAATGAGTCCTGGCACACCACAAGTGTTCAATAAATTTTGGCTCTGCAGGCTGGGCACAGTGGCTCATGCCTTTAATCCCAGCACTTTGGGAGGCCAAGATGGGTGGATCACTTGAGGCCAAAAATTCGAAACCAGCCTGGCCAACACAGTGAGACCTCATCTCTACTAAAAATATAAAAATTAGCTGTATGTGGTGGCATATACCTGTAATCCCAGCTACTCAGGAGGCTGAGGCCCGAGAATTGCTTGAATTCAGGAGGTGGAGGTTGCAGTGAGCCAGGATTGTGCCACTGCACTCCAGTCTGGGTGACAGAGCGAGACCCTGTCTCAAGAAGAAATTTTTTTTTTTTTTGCTCTGCAGTGAAGGCAGGCAAACAGGTTCATCTCTATGCGGCAGCAGGGTGGGGGTGGGACAGGGATTTGCAGGGGAGGAGGTTAGTGAGCTGCCACCTTTGCCTTAAGGAATCCTGTCTTCCTCTTTAATACATTCCATAGGCCAGGATATGACTTTCCAGGCCTTCAAACCACACATCTAAAAAATCTTCACATATAAATTGGGCAAATGAAGGCTCACGAATGGTCCATACTATGTGATTCTACTTGCATGACTTTCCAGAAAAAGCAAAACTAACAATATGTTTTTATAATTTATTTAAAAACAGACAATAGGAAGTGTTGATGAGGATATGGAGAAACTGGAATCCTTGTACGTTGCTGGTGGGAATATAAAGTGGTGTATAGCTGCTGTGGAAAACAGTCTGGCAGTTCTCCAAAAGTTCAACATAGGCCAGCGTGGTGGCTCACACCTGTAATCCCAGCACTTGGGGCCAAGGTGGGTGGATCACCTGAGGTTGGGAGTTCAAGACCAGCCTGGACAACATGGTGAAACCCCATCTATACTAAAAGTACAAAAATTAGCAAGCATCTGTAATCCCAACAACTTTGAGAGGCTGAGGCAGGGGAATTGCTTGAACCTGGGAGGCAGAGGTTGCAGTGAGCCGAGATCATGCCACTGCACTCCAGCCTGGGTGGCAGAGCAAGATTCCATCTCAAAAAAAAAGATCAACAGAGTTACCAGATAACCTGTCAATCCCACTCCTAGGTATCTACCAAAATACAGTTGTCTTTCAGTATCTGCAGGGCACTGGTTCCAAGACCTCCCTTGGATACCACAATCCACAGAACTTCAAATTCCTTATATAAAATGCTTACATAACCTATGCACATCTTCCCGTATACTTCAAATCATCTCCAGATTATTTATGATACCTAATACAATGTAAATGCTATATAAATAGTTGCTATATTACATTGTTTTAAAATTTGTGTTCTTTTGTTATTGTATTGTTATTTTTAACTGTGTTTCATTTTTCAAATAATTTCAATCCGTGGGTGGTTGAATCTGTGGATGCAGAACCCATGGCTACAGAGGGCCAACTGTAATTGGAAACAGGCGTTGCTTAAACAAATGTATGTGTACTCATATTCACAGCAGCACTATTCACAATAACCCAAAGATGGAAATAACCCAAGCATCCATCAATGGATAGACAGAATAAAAGTGTGAGATATACAGCTACAGCTACAGATATAGATGTAAATATGCCTATACAAGTTGAGTATCCTTTACCAAAATTCTTAGGACTAGAAGCGTTTTGAATTTCAGATTTCTGGATTTGGGATGCTTAACCTGTATCTACATAAAATGGAATCATACAGGGCCATAAAATGGAATAAAGTACTGATGGCTGCTACAGTATAGATGAACCTAGAGGACATTATGCTGAGTGGAAGGAGTCAGACTCAAAGGGTTACACATTGCATGACTCCATTTATATGAAATATCCAGAATAGGTAAACCCATAGAGAAAGAATACAGATTGGTGCTTGTCAGGACATGGAGGGAGGGAAAAATGGGGAGTGACTGCTCAATAAATTTTTTGAGGGGTGATGCAAATGTTCTGGAGCTAGATAGAGGGGGTTGCACAACCTCGTGGATGTACTAAATGCCACTGTTCACTTTAAAATGGCTAATTTTGCTGGGCACAGTGGCTCACACCAGTTATCCCAGCACTTTGGGAGGCCGAGGCGAGAGGATCACTTGAGTTCAGAAGTTCGAGACCAGAATGTCCAAAATGGTGAAATGCTGTCTCTATTAAAAATAGCCAGGTGTGGTGGTGCACACCTGTAATTCCAGCTACTCGGGAGGCTGAGGCACGAGAATCACTTGAACCTGGGAGGTGGAGGTTGCAGTGAGCCAAGATCGCACCACTGCATTCAGCCTGGGTGACATGTCAAGACTGTGTCTCAAAAATAAATAAACAAATACAAATAAAATGGCTAATTTTTTTTATGTGTATATCACCTCAAAAAAAAAAAAAGAAAGAAAGAAAGAAAGAAAGAAAAGAAAATAGCCTGTAGTGAGAAAAAAAAAAAACCATCGGAACAGTAACTTCCTGGGAGAGGGTAGGGGATTGACTGGGAAGGGTCACAAGGGAACTTTTTGGGCTGAAGGCACTGTCCTAGAGAAATACAACATAGGCCACATATATTATTTGAAATGTTTTGTTAGCAACATTTAAAAAATAAAAACAGGTGATATTTTATATTTTATATAATCCAATGTGTCCAAAATATAATTTTATCATGTAACTAGTATTTCATAATTCTGCCTCTTGACTGCAGTGCAGGTCACACAAATCTGCTCCTGTAATAAAAGATTTCACAGAGCCAAACACACACATACACACACAAATGAATGCATGTAAAACTGGCTCTGGGTCGAATTGGTGAACTGTATCAATGTCAATTTACTGGTTGTGATAACATATATTGGTTTTGCAAAATGTTACCATTTGGGAGGATGAGGTGGGGGGATCACTTGAGGCCAGGAGTTCAAGACCAGCCTGGCCAACATGGTGAAACCCCTTCTCTACTAAAAACAAAAAATAGCCAGGCGTGGTGGTGTATGCCTGTAATCTCAGCTACTCGGGAGGCTAAGGCAGAAGAATCACTTGAACCCAGGAGAGAGAGGTTGCAGTGAGCTGAGATTGCACCACTGCACTCCAGCCTGGGTGACAGAGTGATGCTGTCTCCCAAAACAAACAAACAAAAGCTACCATTTGGGTAAACTGGGTATAAAGTAGAAGAGATCTCCCTGTATTTTTTTTAACTGCATGTAAATCTATAATTATCTCAAAATAAAAAGGCATGAGCTTAGCTCACTGGGGTGGGCCATGGGGTCCTGAGATGAAACGCAGGACTGGTGTGGGCATGCAGTTATTCAGATGGACTATGTCTGGAGTGTACACTGTGCTTAGCAAACTAGAGCCAGCCTTTGCCCTGTGGAGCTCACAGTGATGCACAGTAACAAACAGCCCTGAAACAGATGGAAAACAGCTCAGGGTGGGAGCAGTAAGAAAAGGCAATCCATGCTATGAGGGTGCATAGTGCCCAGGCAGGGCCTCAGCACAGTCATAGGACTGCAGTTTTAGGAGGAAACACCAACTGATAGAATCAAAGAATCATGGCAGGGCGGGGTGGCTCATGCCTGTAATCCCAGCACTTTGGGAGGCCGAGACAGGTGGATCACCTGAACTCAGGAGTTCGAGGCCAGCCTGGCCAACGTGGTGAAACCCTGTCTCTAGTAAAAGTACAAACATTATCTGAGCATGGTGATGGTGCACGCCTGTAATCCCAGCTACTAGGGAGAATGAGGCCAGAGAATGCTTGAACCCAGGAGGTGGAGGTTGTAGTGAGCCCAATTCACACCACTGCCCTCTAGCCTGGGTGACAGAGCAAGACTCCATCTCGGAGATAAAATAAAGAATCAAAGAATCACAAGAGCTGACAGCTAACACATTTTGGAAACTTCCTCAGTGCCAGGCACTGTGCTAAAGCAAGGCTTCATTTAGTTCTGATATAAC
Organism: Cheracebus regulus; assembly: GCA_963574635.1. Classification (NCBI taxonomy): domain Eukaryota; kingdom Metazoa; phylum Chordata; class Mammalia; order Primates; family Pitheciidae; genus Cheracebus; species Cheracebus regulus. Next base: position 42,120 of record CAUYQU010080986.1, on the reverse strand, counting down.
CCTTTTAAGTAAGTACTGTATTATTATTCTATTTAACCAAAAGAGAAACTGAGGCACAGAGAGATGGAATGTTTGCCCAAGTTCACGCAGTAGGCAACAGAGCTAGGATTTGACCCTAGATGGTCTCGCTCCAGAGCCCAGCGTCTGAACCATGGACCCTGGTGACTCCTGAGTTGGACCACACAGGAAGCTCATCTTCTGTCCCTGGTGGATCTTTAACCATCCCCATCCCCCAAAGTCACCCTCCACCTTGTCCCCATCAGCACCAGGCTGATGTTTGGGCATGAATGGCTGATGAGGTCAAGGAGCCAAGACCATAGTGCCCTTGGGAGCATCGCTTTAGCCATCACTGCAGAGGTGGACCTTAGGGTGACTCCAGTCTGGGTGTGTGTGGTCGGGGGCGGGGGGTCTATCCACACGATATAATATGATCCAGACATAAAAGGAATAATGTACTGACACACGCTTCAACGTGGATGAACCCGAAAAACGTTATGCCAAGTGAAAGAAGTCAGACACAAAAAGTCACACATTATATGAAATATCCAGAACAGATAAATCCATAGAGACAGAAAGTAGATTAGCAGTTGCCAGGGGCTAGGGGGAAGAGGAAACTGGGGAGTGACTGCTAATGAGTCCAGGGTTTCCTTTTGGGACAAAGAAAATGTTCCAGAACTAAGCGGAGGTGGTGACTGCACAGCTTTGTGAAGGTACTTAAATGCCACTAAATTGTATACTTTTAAATGGTTAATTTTGTGTTTTGTGAATTTTTTTTACCTCAATTTAAGAGAAAAACCCAGTACTTTGCACACTGCAGGGTGCCTCTGCTCCACAGCATGTGCCTGATTCCTGTCATCACCAGACAGAGGCTGAGTTCCGGGCCGAGGAGGCCCACGCTCCATCCCAGGTTGTCTCCTGCATGGTGGGGCTGTATCCCCTCTGTGGGAAAAAGACGTGCCTTGCCTCACACCCCAGACATCCATGGTGTGAGAAAAAGCAAGCAGGCCTTTTCTGTGTTCATTTCCGGAGGGCTAACCACAAGAGTGCTGGTGAGACAACGGGTGGCTGCTACGGGACACTGACGGTGTGTCAACGCAGCTTCCAGGGCATCTACGTCATCCACATTGCTAAGGAGGGTGTTGCTGTGCCCCGTTCTACAGATGAGGGAAAGAGACTCAGAGAAATCAAGTTGGTTGCTGAACGTCATGCAGCAAGTCAGGGGTAGAACCCAGAGGTGTCCCATCTTCCTACTGCACAGACACTCCGCCCATGGAGGATGGCACACACGGGAATTAGGAGCTCCTCTGTTCCCCAGGGGCCCATTGCCTGAGCGATTATCCTCCCTCTGAAACCAGAAGCAGAAATCAAACCTCTCGAGTTTTTATTTCATTTTATTATTTATCTATTTTCCCCTGAGACTGAGTCTTGCTCTGTTGCCCAGGCTGGAATGCAGTGGTGCCATCTTGGCTCACTGCAACCTCCACCTCCCTGGTTCAAGCACTTCTCCTGTCTCAGCCTCCCAAGTAGCTGAGACTACTGGCGCATGCCATCATGCCCAGCTAATGTTTGTATTTTTAGTAGAGACGGGGTTTCACCATGTTGGCCAGGCTGGTCTTGAACTCCTGACCTCCTGATCCACCTGCTTCGGCTTCCCAAAGTGCTTGGATTACAGGCGTGAGCCACTGCGCCTGGCCACTTTTCGAGTTTTTAAAGCTCAAGTGATGAGTGGTAGGTACCCTGAAAACTGAGGCAGGCTCTGCAGGGGCAGCTGAGATGAAAAGCAGGAGACCAGGAGGCAGGAATCCGGCCCTGCCACTTACTGCTGTGGGAACATTCAGTAAGTGACAACCCCTCTGCAACTTAGTCTCTACATCTGTGAAGTGGAGCCCACCTGTGCAGGACACAGTGAAAGGTGCACCCGGTGACGCAGCTAAAGAACGCAGCAGTGTACATGGCACAGGGTAGGTGCCCTGTGCAAGTCAGAGGTCTGCATCCCAGGACATGGACCAGAGGGCCCAAGGAGGCAGAGTATGAAGAGTGAAGCCTCTACTTCTCCATCCAGTTCCCTCAACCTGGGCCCCAGGACCATCTCACACTTGGGCTTGGTCATGGGTAGAATACTCCAAACCAGAAACTCGGGCCATTCTGAATTCCAGCCTAGCTAAGGGAACAGAGCCCAAGAGACAGACAGCCCCAGAGAACTAGGGATAAGGCCACAGGCATGATTTCAGGCCAACCCAGCCCATTTAATGGTGTTTTCCCAGACAGAAGGAGGCCACACTAATTAAGTGGAAGCTGGCGGTCTGCAAATCAATTTCTGCAGCTCCAGCTCCAGGAGGGGCCAGGCACTCTCAAACTGGGTCAGAGACATGTTAGGCCCCTAGTGTCACCCAGAGACACCCACTTTTTGTCTGCCTCTCAGAGCCTGGCTCTCTGCTGATACACCTATCTAGGCCCCACATCCTCTACACCCAAGTCCTGGCAGATCCCTTTGTGAGAGGCAGGGGACTCTGGCGGTCTCTCTGGGTGAATGAGGTTCTGTGACTCCCTCTGTTGTGCATGCAGTCTGACCTCTGGTCCCCGCAGTGGGGGGCAGCTTACAGTAGTGGTTTATTCCTAAAGCCGCCGCTCCTTGAGTTCAGATTCCAGGTCTACTAACTAGCCATGTGACTCTGGCCATGTTACTTCACCTCTCTGTGCTTCTGTTTCCACAACTGCAAAAATGGGGTAGTAAAAGGACCTCCCAAAAGGTTGTTGTGAGAATCAAATGGGTGAATATTTAGGAAGCAATTTACATCGGTGGCACTAGCAAGTGCTAGTAAGTTTCTCTTCCTCTCCCTAACTTTTCATTTTTAAATAGCTTTATTGAGACATAATTCATATCCCATACAATTCACCTATTTAAAATGTGCAATTCAGTTTTTTAATTATATTTAGAGTTGTACAATCAGTTTTAGAACATCTGAACACCCCAAAAAGAAACCCCAGACTGGGCGTGGTGGCTCACACCTGTAATCCCAGCACTTTGGGAGGCTGAGGTTGGTGGATCATGAGGTCAAGAGATCAAGACCATGCTGGCCAAGATAGTGAAACCCTGTCTCTACTAAAAATACAAAACTTAGCTGGGCATGGTGGCATGCACCTGTAGTCCCAACTACTTGGGAAGCTGAGGCAGGAGCTTCGCTTGAACCTAGGAGGCGGAGGTTACAGTGAGCTGAGATCACGCCACTGTACTCCCGCCTGGTGACAAAGTGAGACTGCATCTCAGAAAATAAAATAAAATAAAATAAACCCCATTCCCATTAGCAGTCACTCCTCATTCCCCACTCCACCCGAAGCCCTAGGTAACTCCTAATCTACTTTCTGTCTCTATAGATTCATCTATTCTGGACATTTCATACAAATGGGGTTCTAGAACACATGGCCTTTTGTGTCTGGCTTCTTTCACTTAACATAATGTTTCCAAGGCTCATCCACGGTGTAGCATGCATCGGTACTTCATTTCTTTTTATGGCAGAATGAAATTCCATTGTATGGCTAGACTACATTCCATGTATTCCTTCCTCAGTTGATGGACATTTGGGTTGTTTCCTCTTTGGGGCAATTGTGAGAAATGTGGCTATGAACATTTGCAGACAAGTGTTTATATGGACATATGTCATTTTTCTTGGGGAATGTATCTAGGAATAGCACTGCTGGAGTTTTGTGTACATTTTTGTTAAATAGAAAACTTTCATCTTATCTGGGTCCCTCAGCAGAAAAGATGGGAATTGACCTCTATTGAGCAGCGACTATATACCAGTCACTGTTCTAGGATAACATCCACAGGTTCATTCAATTCTTACAGTTTCCTTGAGGTGGCTGTTACTGTGACCATCACTGGCCAGATGAAAAACCTGGGGTGCAAACAGGTAAAGTGAGTGGCCCAGGGTCACACAGCTGCTGTATAGAGGAGCCAGAACAGGAACCTGGAAAGGGACTGCTCCTTCCCGTCATCCATGCCAGAGTAAAAGGAGGCAGAGGGTGTGGGCCCAGGCTACGGGGAGACCGACATGGAAACGTTGAAAGTTTTCACTTCCACTGCCCCTCACTTCAGCCTAGTGGAGGGGTCCTGGGCTCTGCAGGAGCCCAGTCATGCAGGAAGTTAAACCTGTCAGCAGGGATCTTTGAACCACAGCAGCATGAAACCAGCCAAGTTCATGCTTCATTGACAGGTGGGGAAGTACAAAGTGCATCAGGTCTCTGTGGTCAGACCAGGGTTATCTGAGCCCCAGGAAGTTGCCTTCTGGGAACGACCCATTTCTACATCTTTCATGTTTTGTGCTGTGGTTTGTAAGCACCAGAGGCAACTTGCATCCACAGAGGCAGGCTGACTCCTGGATGGTGGGCTTCCAGGAGCCACCATGGTTCAGAAGCTTCAGTTCTGGGCTAGGAGAGCCCACAAATGCTGTCTGCTTCATGACTTAGCACCACGATGGTCTCTAAGCACCAGGGGACTAAGTAGAGGGACCAGTGTATCTATTGACCCTGAAGCCCATTCCTTCCTGTAGACCAGGATGTTCTTGCTCACCATCCACACACCCTCTTTCGAACATCAGAACATCCAGGAAGCTGAACTGGTGGCAGGCAGTGGCTGGGTGAACTGGGAAGCAAGGCAGAGATCAGACAGGCTCCTAAGGCCATAACTGATGGAATCTGAAGTGGGCAGAAGAGCAGGGAAGGAATCCTCAAGAGCTCCAAGAGCTTGCCTTTGCATTCCCCACCCTAGGGCAGGCCACAGTCACCCTTGTTGCCATGCTCTCCCTCCCGAACACTTGTCTTCATCCCATTCCTCATTTCCTCAAGGACCTGCTTATTCCTGCCTCTGACTCTGGGTTTCTCGAGATGATGAGGCCCATCCATTATGTCAGGAATTTTCTGGACAAAGGATCAGACAGTGATTTTATTTCTCAGTCTTTGGGCCTCTTCACATTACCTCTAGCTACTAGCTATATTCTCTCCACATTTGCTTTCATAGCTTCCTTTTAGTTTTTAGGTAGTAGGGTTGTGTCGGGGGCATTCATCTGACATAGAGTCAAAATCCAACTTGACCACTTGGAGCTGTGAGACCTGAGCAAGTCTCTGAACCTCTGTGTACCTCAGTTTCCTCTTCCATAAAATGGATATATAATAGTATCCTTCGCCTTATAGTTTCTGCCTTATAGCATTTTCACTGCACCCAGCCCAATTCAAATTCACTATGCTAACATTGTTCTTGTCTCTTCTGAACAGAGCAATGAGGACAGGCTCAGGGTCACTGGTCACTCCTCTTAACTTTTCTGGGTGCTTCAGGCAGCCAGCCCAGCATGCCTTGCCCCTAGAGAGAGGGCAAGAAGCCAGGCATGGGAGGCAACAGGCTGGGTGGGGGTGCTCTACACAGCTGTGGGCTGGACTTGGGCTTCTTCTCCAAGGAGACTGGGCTTGGTCAGGGCTGGTGTCAGCCTCCCAGGAGTCCAGTAAGAAACCAGAAGCAAAAGAAGAACTGCAGCAGGCCAGGGGCCACCTTCCGGGTTCTCAAGTGGCAACAGGAGATTGGCACAGGTTGGCTGGAGGGTGGGGGGATGAAGATGTCCCATCCCAGAGTGGAAACTGATAGGTTAGGGTCCTATCATAACCACGCTGAGATTCTTCTAGACAAACATTTTAAAAGCTGGATGATGAACCTGAGGCAGAGCCTGGCCCTCCAGGTGGAACCATCACTTTGGAGGGATGCAGGAGTCTTGGCCCTCCCAGGCATCTCATAGACAAGGACGTCTCATTGCAAGACCAAATCTACCTCCCTCAGTGGAAAGGGGTCTCACCTTCTTCTAGGGCCTGCCCAGGTCAGAACCAGCTCAAATACCAAGTTGGGCTTTGGCCTATAGCTGGGCAGCACTGGGACAGGCAGGGGCCAACACCCCACCAGGTAGCTCTGGTTATTCCTGTTTTACAGAAGGGACAGGTGAGACTCAGAGAGGTTGAGTGACTTTCCCCAGGGTCACACAACAGATGTGTTACACAGCTGGGGCTGGAATCCAGGCCCAGCTGCTTCTGAACTGCATGTTTCCCCACTCATGCTGCCTGTATGACTGCACATGGTGCAGGGCATAAAAGGGGAACATAAGAGACTGAGGAGGACCCAGGGAATGGGGAGGGTCAGGGAAGAGGGACACAGGACTGGAGGAGAACACGGATACTCCCAGTGGGAGGAAGGGCATGAGTAACAGTGTACAAATGGGATCTGCAGGGAGCCCTTGGGAACGCTGGGAAGCAAGTTAGCAAGGAAGACCCTGGAAGTCACTTTAAGGAGTATGAACTATGAGCTAATGGAAACCAGTATATAAAGCAAAACTTCTTCTACCTTACTCAAAACCTAGGTACAGCCTGCTAACCAAGCTAACTAGCCCACCGTAGATGCACAGAAAATTGCTAGCTGCTGGGAGAGACTCTGCTGAGTGTTCGCTAGACCTTGCTTCCTTATCCTCCTGGGAACAAGGCTAGATGCTGTTCCTGTCTCCCTTGCAAAGGTGTGACCACAGTCTGGGTTCTGGTCAGTGGAACGTGGGCAGAACCTGCCACCTGCAGATCTGGCCTGCAGATCCCTCCCCTGCAATCCCCACCTCCAACCTGAATGAGGGGACTCTAAGGATCCAGGGCTATACCGCCCCATATGGTGACTACGAGCCATGTGTGACCACAACACTTGAAATGTGCCTAAACTGAATCAACACTTGATGCATCAATACATAACAGATTTCAAAAACATACACAAAGGCCAGGTGCGGTGGCTCTCACACCTGTAATCCCAGCATTTTGGGAGGCCAAGGTGGGAGGATCACCTGAGGTCAGGAGTTTGAGACCAGCTGGCTAACATGGTGAAACTCCGTCTCTACTAAAAATATAAAATTAGCCAGGCACAGTGGTGCTTGCCTGTAATCATAGCTACTCGGGAGGCTGAGGCAGGAGAGTCGCTTGAACCTGGGGGTCGGAGGTTGCAGTGAGCCAAGATCGCACCATTGCCCTCCAGCCTGGGCAACAAGAGTGAAACTCCATCTCTAAATAAATAATTTTTTAAAATATGAAAAAACCAGAATGTATAATCTCTCATTAATAAATTTCATATTGATTGCATGTTGAAATGATATTTTGGATATATTGGATTAAATAAAATATATTATTAAAGTTAATTTCACCTGTTTATTTTTAACCTTTTAAAAATGTAGCTACTAGTGCATTTAAGAATTACTAGCTAGGCACGTTGGCTCATGCCTATAATTGGGAGGCTGAGGTAGTACGATTGCTTGAGGCCAGGAGTTCAAACCAGCCTGGGCAACATATCAAGACCCTGTCCCTACAAAACATTTTAAAATCAGCCAGGTGTGGTAGCATGTGCCTGTAGTCCTAGCTACTTGGGAGGCTGAGGTAGGAAGACGGTTTGAGGCCAGGCGTCTGAGGCTCCAGTGAGTCATGATTTTGCCACTGCACCCCATCCCGGGCAACAGAGCAAGATCCTGGCTCTAAATAAATAAATGAAGTTACATATGTGGCTTGAATTCTTTTTCTATTAGACAGCTCTCATCTAGAGGGCAGAGCCATAGGATGGAAGGAGCCTGGGTATGGTGTCACTGTGTTGAAGAGAGCTGCCTAAGAAAGATGTTTACACAGAGTTGTAAACATCACCAGAGTGGTGCAACCACAATGGTGCACCATAACAATGCACAGAGTTGTGCAACCATCACCACAATCCATTTCAGAACATTTCCTACCCCTCCACAAAAAAATGCATCCTTACTAGCAGTTATTCCCTATTCCCCACTCACAGGCTGAAGTAACCATGAATACCCATGCTGGGCTGTTACGTGAGCAAGCGGTAAACCTCAAAATGCTGTAGCAGGTAGCCTCCTGTGGCAGTTTAAAGACAGCCCCAATTGTGACCATCAAACTCGTGCCATCAGAAAGTGGGGTCTTCGTCCCTTCCACTTAAATGGGGTTCATCTTTGTAGTTGTTCCAAGGTCTCAAGAGATTAGCAGCTTCCTCGATCCTGGAACATTTGCTCTTGGAGCTCTGAGCCGTCATCTAAGAAGTCTGACTCTGCCAAGGCCACCACGGTGGAGAAGCTACATGGAGAGGCCTTGGGACTATAGGATGACTGTGTAAGTCATTCTAGCTGAGGCTCCGGACATTACAGAGCAGAGACAGATTTTCCCCTCTGTGATCCATCTGAACCCCTGACCCATGAGACAGAATTTAAGCAGCTAAATTTTAGAATTTTTTTTGTTGTTTGTTTTTTTGGTGAGACAGAGTTTCGCTCTTATCGTCCAGGCTGGAGTGCAGTGTTGCAATCTCCGCCTCCCAGTTTCAAGCGATTCTCCTGCCTCAGCCTCCAGAGTAGCTGGGATTACAGGTGCCTACCACCACGCCTGGCTAATTTTTTGTATTTTTAGTAGAGACAAGGTTTCACCATGTTGGGCAGGCTGGTCTTGAACTCCTGACCTCAGGTGATCCGCTCACCTTGGCCTCCCAAAGTGCTGGGGTTACAGGCGTGAGCCACCACTCACGGCCAGGAATGGTTTTCTTTTATGTGACAGTAGAGAACCAGGATACCTCCGTAATAACACAGGTTCCTTCTATATCCCTACTTGCTTCAAGTTCCTGGGCACCTCTCTGGGTAGCATCAGGGATTTGGTAAACAAGCCCACTGCCCTCTCCGGAGTATTATGGGTCTGAATCTTATCCCCTTCCTCCATCTCATTGCCAGAAGAGCATGGGAGACACTAGGTACATTCATTTATTAATATTTACCCAATAAATCAGGTTTGGTCCTTTCCTCTGCCTTTCCTTTCCTTTCCACTAGGAAGTTTTCAAAGACCAGGGTTCTCCCCTGCAAAATGATATGTCCTGTGTTCTGGCAGGATCTGAAGACCTTATAGCTCTTCCGATCAGCAGTAAACTTTCCTTCAGTGCAGCCAGGCCTTGGGAATGGGCTTCTAGCTTTTTGAGGCCTTTGTGTCCACCTCGACCCTTCTAGAGAATCCATCAGTTTCTCCAGCATCACAGGGAACCCCAGGGATATCGAAGAAGCCAGCTCTCTTGCCTGACCACAAAAAGTGCCTGCTACGGATTACACTGTCTTCCCCGCGAATTCATACATTGAAGCCCCATCCCCAATGCAATAGAATCTGGAGATGGGACTTTTGGGATATCATTTCAGATGAGGTCGTGATGGTGGGGCCCTCATGATGGGATTAGTATCCTTAAAAGAGACACCAGAGACTCTCTTTTCCCCCAAACCACCACCAGGTGAGGAAACAGTGAGAAGGTGGAAAGCCAGTGAGTTTTTGGAAAGCCAACCATTCTGGCACCTGGTTCTTGGACTTCTGGCTTCTAGAACTGTAAGGAAATATATTTCTATCATTTATGCCACCCAGTCTATACTATTTTTTTCTGGCAGCCTGAGATCAGGTAGTGTCCTAGTGCTCAATTGAGGTTCTCAAGCCATGTCCACCAAGAAAGACTGGTGGGCTCAAACCATCTGGGGGATTTTGACCACATCAGCTGTGTCGTCCTGAGAAATACTTGGGTCATCAGTCAACGAGTGCCACGAGTCAGAAGCTGCTTATTAAGCAGAGCACACCAAGACTGGAATATACTTGCCAAAAATGGAGCTTTAAGAAATCTACAGAGTTGTGTGGGCTTTAAAAATATATTTTCAGCTGCAGAGACAAAGATGGTGTATTTGACATGTCCCCAAACCTACCTACCGATCTATCTATATAAAATCCAACCCCCTTCCATTAATTAGTGCTTAACCTTAAGCTTCTTTTAGTGCAAAACAATTTTATCAATCAAAAACTTCCTGGAGTGGATGGCTTATCTTAGAGCCAGCAGCTTATTAAATAAAGGACCACATCACCAATGACAATGCGATCGAACTGCTTTCATTAAATAAGGAATACAGTTAGGCTCTTCAGGATCCAAACATAAATTTTTTAAACTAAAATTATAAAGCTTGGAATTATACAATATTTTCCAAGTACCTAGAGCTACAAGATGTTTCTGAAAATGTCATCTGGGTATGACCCTTGACATGGGATCTGTCCCAAGACATGTTGGAAAGGATGGCTGTCAGACAGAAGAGAGAGAATAAACTTCCTAAACCCAGGAGCCTTCTGTTTCTATGTCTCATTCTATATAGATAATGGAAATTCACCATGGACTATAAATGTCTCAGTGCAAATGAGGTCTGATTGCCAGTGGTGGATGCACCCTGGGGAAGACTGATTCTAAATTGTGACTTTATCCAACAGACCTCACGGGCAATGGGTTTGGAAAAGGGCAGCCGGGTGGCCGTGCCCACCATAGGTGGGGACCACAAGCATTTGAATTGTTTCTCAGACTCCTTACCCAATCAGGACACCCTACCTGAGCTTTCACACCCAGCCCATACCTTGCTAAGTGCTGCTAAATAGTGAATGGGTAGGGGTGAGCTTTTGAAGAGAAATGCTCCACGTAGGGGTAAGCATGACTGTGGCATAAGGCTTAGAGGACAGATTCTGAGTCAAACAGTCCTGGCTATGCCTCTTACATGGGCAAGTTGTTAGACTTTTTAAGCCTCAGTTTATCCACCTGTAAGATGGGGTTACTAATGGTTCCTATTTTATAGAGGTGTTGAGAGGATGCAATATATTGATGCATAGAAAGATTTTTAGCACAATTCCTGGTGCTCAAGTTGTCCATTAAAAAACAGGTCAAGAGAAGGATGAAGGTGATGATGGGGGAAGTTGGGGGCTCAGGTATGAGTTGTACCAGGACCTCTAGCAGGCAACCTCACCATCCTTTGAGGAGCTAAGAGAAGAGAGAACCCTTTCCTCAAGGAAATACACTCACCACACCTACCTGCTACTGCTACAACCTCAGCCTTACTCTCAGAGAGCTTCACCCCAACATCTTACAACAGCCCAGAATCTAGCTAACTGGTACAGACTTAGGATGAATTTATTTCTCACCAGCAAGACCTAGGGAAGTAGCAAAATGAGAGCAACTGGAACAGGGCAGAATAGCCTCTACCCCAGGTCCAGGGCTGTCTTCTGTTGCCCCACTGCAGTAACTCCCACTTTGTGCCTGGCCTTTGTCATCAAGTTACTCTCCCATTCTCCAGATACTCCCTTATTGCCTGGCTACTCCCTCTCACCCTGGCTATTTCCCATCACCTTACCTGCCTCTTCATTATCCAAGTCTCTGTCACCTACTCAGATGCTCCCTCATTACCCAGCTACTCTGTCACCCCCAGCTTGTTCTCGTATCTAGAGTTATTATCTTCTAATTTAACATCAGTTTGGAACAATCAAGTGAATCCTGGCTTTAGCCAGGGCAAGTCTAGTCTATCTTGGTCTCTCTCTCTCTCTCCCCCACCCTCTCTTTCTCTTTCTCTCTCTTCCTCCTCCTCTGTCTCTGTCTCTCTCTGTCTCTGTCTCTGTCTCTCTCTCTCTCTCTCTCTCTCTATATATATATATATATAGGAAACTGTCTCTTCCTGGATGAAGCAGCTGGTATTTACAGATGAGATGTCCTGCCTATTATCTTTAAGCCTTTAGTCTGGGCTACAGGGAGTGAGAAGGCAGAGCTCACATGGTACACACCTTGGAGCACTGCCAGGAGTCTCAGCCACAGTGGGGCACCCCACTGGGTGGGTGGCATGGCCCTGTGGCAGCTCTGCTGGCTCTAAGTGTGCAGCTCAGGCAGGGGGCTCCTCCCTTTCACCAGGGCCCTGCCCTTAACGAGCCCTGCAGTTCAGGATGTTTTCTCCTAAAAGCTGGGAGAGCTTCATTATGGATCTGATTAAATCATAAGGAATCTCATCCCAAGCTTGCCAGAAAACAAGTTATTTTCAGCGTCCGTGGGCAGCAAATGGAGAAGAAAGTCATGAGCCGGAAGGAATGACTATATAGAAACCGAACCCATTCAGGGGAAGGTTGGCCACCATGTCTCCTTGACAAAATGTTAGGTGCCAAGTAACTTGGGAGAAGTTTTATGAAGTATCCTAGGGTTTTTTTTTTTTTTTTTAAATAACAAGGGAACAGATTACATTAATTCCAAAAGGTTAGAGAAAGCAATTTAAAGAAGTTAATTAGGGTCCCTCCAAAGAGCTTTTGTTATTAAGATAGTTTTTCAACATTCAAATGGCTCAAGTCAACTAAAACAGATATTCATGGCTGCCTTCAGAGATGACACAAAACAGATACTCATGGCTGCCTTCAGAGATGACACCTGGGAACCAGGAAAAACTGGGCACTATGAGGTCTATGGTCTCAGAAGTTCTTCAGGGGAAGGGTTTTTTCTTTTAGAGATTCCGAAAGGGCTCTCTATTGCAAGCAGGCTTTAAGTCATATATTATGTGGGGTGGCCAAAGCCTTTCACTTCCCACTGGTTTCCAATGAAAATTGCTGCAAAAAAGTGCTGGTTCATTCATACTAAAGTGTAAATGACTACAATAAGAATACTCTTATGTGACGGATGGATAGAAGGCTGCCACTGAGTAAACAGAGCTAGAGAAAATGGGAGTAGTTATAGCAATGGGGGTGAGCAGAATAATTAGAAAGAAAAAAGAAGAGATGTTAATCTTGCCTCTGGCTTATTGTAACTGAGGCTACGGGCAGATGATAGTAACAGCTGCACTGACCATGTCCATTGTCCATCCTTTATTTCTATGACTCTTCATGGTGACCTGCCCCCCTCCCTTCCCCGCATCATTCTCTCCACTTTACAGATGAGGAATCTGAGTCCAAAAGAGGTTAAGTAACTTGCCCAAGGTCACAAAATAGAGATCAAAATTGAGTTTTGTCTGACTCCATGTTCTTAACCTTCAAGGTCACTGCATCTATGCAGAGCTTCCCAAGCTTCCCACTGAAGGCCTCGTTATAGTCGATTGCACCTATGCCATCCACATTTTGAAAGATTTTATTACTGAGCACACTGCATTTGTGAACTAATAATTTCTTCCATCTGGCTGATGATTATTTTTCTATTCCTGTTTCTGTTTCAACATTGATCCAGACTTTAACCTCAATTATTGAAAGTTCAACATAATATTACAAATCACATAATGTTGTGGCTATGCAGCTAATAGGCAATAAAATATAAATCAGCACACACGCCATTGCCCAGGCTGAATTCTGAATGCCACATAGTTTTAGAGTCAATGTCAACTATACACTAGGCATTCTCAACCCAAAGTCCGGGGTTCCCAGAAAGAGGCAGTATTTGGTCCACCCCATACATCTCAGACATTCCAGGGACATCAATAGCCAATTACAGTGTTTGAGCAACATGACACACCCAGGATTATCACACTGAGTTGCTAGAATTCCAGTCTAAAGCAAAGCAAAATCTAAAACGTGTGATAGATTATAACAACGGCTTCCAGTGATCATGCCTTTCAGTACCCATGTGCTTGTATAGACTCTTCCTACACTGACTCTGCGCTTGGCCACATGATCCATTTTAGCCAGTGAGATATCAGCAAGCATGATGCAGGCAGAGGGGGGATAAATACTTGTGCGTTGGAGCTTACCTTCTTGGTACCCTGAGACTATCATGCTGGATGAAGGACCACATGGAGTGAGAGGCCAGGTCATCCCAGCTGAGCCCCAGATACTGGCTGACCCAGTGACTACCTGTAGCTTCATTAGTGAGCCCAGGCAAAACCAGCAGAAGAACTGCCCAGGCAAGACCAGTAGAAAGAATGCCCAGGCAAGCCACAGAATCATTGAGAAATAAGTTGTTGTTTCAATCCACTAAGAGTTTCAAGAGTGGTTTGTAAGATAACAAAAGGCAAGTGACTACAGCCTAGCTCTTGACACTGACTTACCTGGTAGACTGCCACTATTACTTTTGTGGTGCCCAGGAAACGTGGGCTCCTTAAGCCAAAAAGCCTGTGTCCTGAGCTTCTCTTGAAAGACTGAAAACCCTAACACCTCCATCATATTTGGGTTTCATTTAGCTTTTCCGGTGTAACTGACAGAGGTACCATTTCCCTCTCCCCTGCACAGCAGGTTTCCTATATCTCCTTTCTTAGTTTCACCTCTGCTCTGCATGAAACTTCCTCAGCCTAACATGGTAGACAAAGGACGAGGCCAGTGGGACCAGCTCTGTTTGTTCATACAAACATGGGATGGTTGTGTTGGAAAATGTAATACTCTGAGAAGATTCTGGAACATTCCTGTTTTTCAAACCCTAGCATTCCTCCATGTGATGCTCCAGCTTTGGGGATTATTGAGAGAAGGGTCTGAAGTCCATGCATTTAAAGAGGCTCATGAGTTTATTTGACAGAAATACTATTTTCTCACTCCATTAGAAAGGAAACAGTGGGGCTGGGCGCGGCGGCTCATGCCTGTAATCCCAGCACTTTGGGAGGCCGAGGGGGACGGATCACCTGAGGTCAGGAGATCGAGACCAGCATGGCCAACGTGGTGAAACCTAGTCTCCACTAAAACTACAAAAATTAGCTGAGCATGGTGGTGAGCACCTGTATTCCCAGCTACTCTAGAGGCTGAGCCAGGAGAATCGCTTGAACCCCTGAGGTGGAGGTTGCAGTGAGCCAAGATCATACCACTGCACTCCAGCCTGGGTGATAGAGTGAGAAAAGGAAGGAAGGAAGGAAGGAAGGAAGGAAGGAAGGAAGGAAGGAGAAGCAGTGGTCCCTAGAAGCCAAGCAAGAATCAATCATGCCAGCAATGCCTCATCTATCTTCTCAATGGGTTCCCTACACTGAGAAATTTCAAAGATAGAAAATGTCTAGACTCCATTGAGCACTTGACAAGTTTCTCATAAACCTTGTTATTAACACCCTGGGGAAACACTGGTTGAGTGTCACTGTGTTTTGATTTGGAGGAGGTTCCAAGAGAGTTCCAATTGGTTAAATCTCCCCAAGATCCTCATGATGGTATCACCTTGGTGATTGATCGACCATGGTTGACCAGCCTACCAACAGCAGCTTCTTCTCCCAAGAGCAGTCTCATGCAATCCAAGTTTATGAGGCTACTGCATAAAAACACAATGCCAGGATCACAGGAGAATAATTGCCTTGCATGCCTGAAATTCAGTTAAGCATGGTCAACTCATTCTATGCTTATAGGCAGACCTGCCTGGGATGCCAAATTATAATCAGAAGGTTTGTAAGGAGGTACATAATCATCATGTTTAATGATTACGTTAAGATCATCAAGATTAGCTGAAGTCTCCTTTTTCCTTAATCAGATTGTCCTTAGCAATGGGATGGTAATTGTCAAAGTTGTTGTTCACAGTGTCCTCTCCCCTGAAGGATATTTAAATAGAATTGTTTGTAAATTATCTCCTAGCCCCTTTTTTCTAGCATCTGTTCTTGACAAGGCCTTTTTTTTTTTTTTTTTCCCGAGACAGGGCCTTGCTCCATCACCCCAGCTGGAGTGCAGTACCACAACTGTGACTTACTGTAGCCTTGCCCACATGGGCTTAAGCAATTCTCCTGCCTCAGCCTCCCAAGCAGCTAAGACTACAGGCGCATAACACCAAGCCTGGCTACGTTTTTTTTTTGGTAGAGATAGAGTCTCACTATGTTGCCCAGGGTGGTCTCAAACTCTTAGCCTCAAGTGATTCTTCTGCCTTGGCCTCCCAAAGTGCTGGGATTACAGGTGTGAGCCACCATGCCAGGCAAGGCCTTCTTTATAATAACAGCATCCATTGTTAAGCATGTTAATACTATGCTCTCCTCACAGTGACTTTGCTAGAGTCTGAGCTCCAAGGTGGCCTTGCCCAGTTTGTTTTGTTCACTACCAAACCACCAATGCCAGCCTGATAATGTCCAGACTATGTTTCATAAATGTCTGCTCATGAATTGCTACATTGATCCATCACATTAACCCTCAGAGAGAAATCGTCTTCCAAGTTTTGTAGGAAAAGACGGCTTTTTTTTTTTTTTTGTGAGATGGAGTCCTGCTCTGTCGTCCAGGCTGGAGTGCAGTGGTGCGATCTCGACTCACTGCAACCTCTGCCTCTTGGAGTCAAGTGATTCCACTGCCTCAGCCTCCCGAGTAGCTGATATTACAGGCATGCACCACCAAGCCTGGCTAATTTTTGTATTTTTAGTAGAGACTGGGTTTCCCCATGTTGGCCAGGCTGGTCTCGAACTCCTGACCTAGTGATCCACTCACCTTGGCCTCCCAAAGTGCTGGGATTAAAGGCGTGAGCCACCATGCCTGGCCGGCTCTTTTTTTTTTTTTTTTTTTTTTTTAATAGTAGAGACTCCTGCTACTGTCCCCACATATGAACCGCAAATAACAGTGTAGTTAAGTTCACTTTAGTTACACAACTATTCCAAATGGGTAATGATTGATTTCGATACATTAATCTGGAAAAGGTCTCCAGGGATGTGGCCCTAGGCCCCATCTCTGCCCATGACCTATTCAACATTTTTTTTTTTTTTTTGAGATGGAGACTTGTTTTGTTGCCCAGGCTGGAGGGCATTTGCATGATCTCAGCTCACTGCAACCTCCACTTCCTGGGTTCAAGCAATTCTCCTGCCTCAGCCTCCTGAGTACCTGAGACTATAGGCACCCACCACCATACCTAGCTATTTTTTGTATTTTTTAGTAGAGATAGGGGTTTCACCATATTGGCCAGGCTGGTCTCGAACTCCTGACCTCAGGTGATCCGCCCACCTCAGCCTCCCAAAGTGCTCGGATTAACAGGCGTGAGTCACCACACTGGGCCCTATTCAACATTTTTATCAAGGATTTGAATAATGGCTTAGGACTGTGTTTCTGAGTCAGCAGCCTCTAGCCTAGCCACAGTTGACTAATGAAATTATTTTTAACCAAATACAATCAAAACTTTAGCAGCTATCATATTTATGAATGACATGGAGTAGAAACTGCTGGTAAATATTTCATTTGAGGTGAATACATTTAATTATGTCCTGACCAGTATCCATTCTCCCTCCTTCTGGATATAGTATCCCAATATTGTGGGGGGAGTGGGTAGGTACAACATAATCCCAAGTGTCAGTTCATGTGTTTGGGAGAAGCAGACTCTAGGAGTGGGCATATGGCTCCAATCAGACCAATCACAGTCCTGCTTCCCTGATCTAGCCATTGCAATTGACTCAGGAATTGACCTCATAGCCAATGAAGTTCCATTCTGGGACTTGTTGAGCCTGGGACACTTCTGGGAAAAGAAATTATTCTTATTGAGGTTACCATAATGATTTAGAATATGTATTTCAAGCTGCTGATAGTCATCTTCTCAGAGACATTTCTTGGTAGTCTGTGTATCCACATGTGCCTGAAGCTGTGCTATCTTTGAACTTCTCCACTACATGAACACTGTTTGGCTAACCTTGTTAATTTGAGTTTTTGTCACTGGTGACACAAAAGTCCTAACTAATCATTCAAGAATCCAAAATTATCTGAGCAGGTAGATAATTGGGCTCAAAACTCAACAAGATAAATGCAGAGGTTGACCTCAATGTTAAAAATCAACTGTGTGTTCAGGAAGGCTTTTGGGGTATTGATAACGTTCTGTTTCTTGATCTGAGTGCTGATTAGTTACATGGGTATGCTCAGCATATGAAAATACAACCAGTTTTACCCTTTTCTGTCTGATGATTATGCTTCAACAAATATTTTTTTAAAAAATCATGGTGGGGAAAATGTAGCTTCATTAATGGGAAACTGCCTTGAGGGGGTTGTTTTCTTATAAATTCAGTATGAGTCAACAGCAGCTACCCAAAAAGCAAATGGAAACTGAAGCTGCACTAACAGGAAAACTCAGCCGGAACAAGGAAAGTGACAGTTCCATTCACTCTAGAGTGAGCCAGATCAGACTTTAGGAAGAGTGTAGACAAAGCAGAGCACGTTCACAAATCTCAAAGCCACATTTCATAAAAGAACAGCAAAAGGAACAGAAGTAGTTAGCCTGGAGAGAAGAGGAGAGAGGATAGCATATGGATAGGACTCAGATCTCCAGGCCCACTGAAATACTGGAATGATCAGACAATCTTATCATCTGCAAATAATGTTCTCTTCTATATAGAAACCCCCCAAGATAACTCACTGAAAAAACGAGACTAAGGTGAATTCAGTAAATTGGCTTCGTATAACATCACTGTACAAAACCCAAAGCCCTCCTTTTAAGACATTAAACAGGACTTACATGAAAAACAAAAAAAACCCTACAGCTTTCCTAAAGGACATGAAAGAATACACGTTTAACAGAGACATGTGCCATTTGCCTGCTTAGAAAAACTCAGCTCGGTAAACACACCAGTTTGGTCCTAATTAATTAATTAATAAAATTTAAAAAATACTTTTAAGTTCAGGGGTACAAGTGTAGGTTTCTACATAGGTAAATTTGTATCATGGGAGTTTGTTGTACAGATTATTTCATTCCCCAGGTATTAAGCCTAGTACCCATTAGTTATTCTTTCTGATCTCCTCCCTCCTCCCACCCTTGACCCTCCAACAGGCTCCAGTGTGTGTTGTTCCCTTCCATGTGTCCATGTGCTTTCATCATTTAGCTCTCACTTATAAGTGAGAACACACAGTATTTGGTTTTCTGTCCCTGTGTTAGTTTGCTAAGGACAATGGCCTCCAGCTCCATCCATGTCCCTGCAAAGCTTTGGAGAAATCTATTTTTGAGGTTTGGCAGGAAAACCAGACCAAATAGTCCTAAATATTATGTGAACAGCTGAAAATAACCATGGACATTTTGAAAAAGAAGAGCAATCTGAGGAAAAACTTGTTTTTATCATACATTAAGCCACGATATAAAGCTACAAGGATCAAAGCGGTGTGTAACTGGCACAAAATGGGTGGCTGGAACAGAATAGACATCTTGGAGAGTTAGCCTTCATTACAGATGAGGCTCTAGAGTACAAAGGTGGCCTCACAAACTTGTGGGAAAGGAATGAATGTTGGGATAATTGATAATGCTTTGGAAACAAAATATACACAGATTTTCATTTAGTACTCTATACTAAAAAGAATTTCAGAAATATTACATATTTATTTAAATAAGACCCCCAGAGGAAAACATAGGTTTAATATACATCACTAGATGAGGAAACATTTTAGAGCAAGAGCCTATACACTTTCTCTGTAAAGGGCCAGACAGTAAACATTTTCATCTTTGCAGGCTATATGGTCTCTGTTACAACTCAGCTTTGCCACTGTAATATGAAAGCAGCCATAGATAATATGCAAATGAGTGGGCATGGCTGTGTTCCAATAAAACTTTATTTACAAAAACAGACAATGGGAAGATTTGCCCTTCAGGCCATAGTTTTTTGGTCCCTCCTTTAAAGGGATAACAGCAAAAAATAAGATGATTTTTAAAAAGAAATCAAGTATCATTAAGTTTGACTATATAAAAAATAAGAACTCCAAGACATTAAAAACTTACTATAAACAAAACGTTAAAGCAAACATACACACACTGCAGAAAATACACGAACCATACATGAAAACAAAGGGTTGGCATCTCTCCCTCCAATGTCATTCTCTCCCTTTCGCTCCTTCTCCCTTCTCCTCTCACACACACAAACATACACACACACAATTGTTGAAACCAATAAAAAGTGCACTAGTAGAAAAAATGGACAAATAGTTCAGGTGCAGTGGCTCATGCCTGTAATCCCAGCACTTTGGGAGGCCAAGGCAGGCAGATCACCTGAGGTCAGGAGTTCGAGACCACCCTGGCCAACATGGTAAAACCCCATCTCTACTAAAAATACAAAAATTACCCGGGGGTGGTGGCAGGTGCCTGTAATCCTAGCTATTGGGGAGGCTGAGGCAGGAGAATTACTTGAACATGGGAGGCGGAGGCTGCAGTGAGCTGCGATCGCACCACTGCGCTCCAGCCTGGGTGACAGTGAGACTTCATCTCAAAAAAAAAAAAAAAAAAAATCAGCAGACAAACTAGAAAACTCAAAGGAGGGAGGTGACCAGTAAGCTTATGAATAGGTACTCAACCTTCAATGACTGGATTTATGCAACTTAGGACAACAGGACTATTCTACTTATATCAAATATATCAGCAAAGGAGTGTTTTCAATGTCATGATCCAGCATTGATGTGGCAGGTAGCGGTGAGGTGGGGGAGATATCAGGGATGGATACAACACAGCTGATGCAACCTCTCTAATTGTCAAAGGAGTGGTTTATATCAAGTCCTCAAAACCAATGAATTTCTAGGAATCCACCTAGTAAATAATCAAAGCTATGGCCAAATACTTTTTATTTTAACTTTATTTAGTTAGTTTTTTGGAGACAGGGTCTCACTTTATCACCTGGGCTGGAGTGCAGGGCTACAATCATGGCTTACTGCAGCCTCGACCTCCTGGGCTCAAGAGTTCCTCCCATCTCTGCACCTCAAATAGCTAAGACCACAGGCATGTGTCACCACACCTGGATAATTTTTAAAATTTTGTATAGATACAGAGTCCACTATGTTACCTAGGTTAGTCTCAAACTCCCAGGCTCAAGTGATCCTCCCTTCTTGGCTGCTCAAAGTGCTGGGATTTACAGGCATGAGCCACTGTGCCTGGTCAACCAAATAATTTTATACATTAATATTCACCACGGTATAATTTATAGTAGCAAAAATTGAGAATGGCCTCAAAATACAATAAGAAGGAAGTAGTTGCATAAATTATGGACATCCAGACAGGATATATAAGGTCATCATTAGAAATCTCTTTTTCCAAAGAGTGTGTAAAGACAAGACAAAATATTCAACCTCTCAACAGCATTTGATAGAGCCAACAGTCCTTTCTTCCAAGCTTCTGAGATGCCACACTATTCCTAGTTTTCTTTCTACCTTCTAAGTAGATGATTCTGGTCTTCTTTGTTCTCATCTTCTTGCGTCAACATGCAGCTATTGAGGTGTCCCAGGGCTTTCTCTAGTGTTCCCTTCTTTGCTCCAACTACCTTTGCTTCCTAAATGACCTCATACAGTCCCATGGCTTTGAAAAGACTGCATTCATATCATGCTGATGACTTCCCAAGTATTGTAACCATCCCTGATATCTTCCTGAGCTCCAGATTCACATATTCATCTGCCTCTTCAGGATCTCCAGGCAGATGCTAAAAGGACATGTCAACTTGGACAGTCCTACAGAACTCACTTCTTTCCAAATCCCCACCTCCCTCCTACTCTGATCTTCCAAGTCTCAAAATGTGGCACTGTCATCCACCTAGGTGTTCAAGCCAAAAATCCGAGTCATCACTGAGTCCCTCCTTCGTCACTCAACACACAAACCCTGTGGGCTCCACCTTCTCATTTCTGTATCGCCCAGTGACCACCATAGGCTCTCACTAAGACTACTGTGACGGCTTCTCATGAGCCTCCCTGCTCCCCTCATGGCCCTGTGAAAATAGACTCCTACAATCTATTCTACACTCAGCAACCAGGAAAATCCATCCCTAATTCAAAATCTGTATCTCATCATATGATTCTCCTTTCAAAACCACCAGTGGCTTTTCATCGCAACCAAATACACAGTTCCAACTCCTGTCTTCTAAGGGCAGTGTGCTCTCTCCCAGACCACCTCATCCCCCTACCCTTCCACCTCCCATCTTTCTCCTGTCTTCAAACATGCCAAGCCCATTCCCATCACACATCCTTTGTACATGTCCTCCAGACTCCTCTACATTCAGGTCTCAACCCAAATCACCTCCTCAGACAGGCTCTCCCTGATACCACAGCTCTAGCAAATGACTAATTTTGCAGAATTCACAAGTGAACGTTAGGGTAAAAGTTGTCTTTACTTTTACGTTTTTATTTATTTGTTTATTTTTTAGGGACAGTCTTGCTCTGTCACTTAGCCTGGAGTGCAGTGGCACCATCACACCTCACTGCAGTCTTGAACTCCTGGGTTCAAGCAGTCCTCCTTCCTCAGCCTCCCAAAGCTCTAGGATTACAGGCATGAGCCACCGTGATTGGCCCTAAAAGTTGCTTTTTAAATGCACACAAACTCACTCCTTGTTTGTGTGTAGATTCGAAGGGTTGAAGACAGCTGGGTTCACTCTCTGCCCCATCTGTTCCTCTAGATCTTCCCTTCATGCCTGAGGAACTCAGCACCTGACTTGGACTACATCAAAGGCTTCCTTGCATTCTGCTTTCTGGTTAGATTTGTCACTAAAGCACCAGAATGGCAGGGGCATGGAGTGGCAGCCACTGCTCCTGTTAGGCAGCCCTCTCCATATGGTACCTTCTTTAGGTTCCAGTAGGTGCCATTTCCTTGTCTCCTTCAGGCCCTGGGGTGGGGGTGGGTGGTAAGATCTCCCCACTTTTCCTATCCCAGGTTATTGCCCTATGCCTTGTTTATCCCATAAACCAGTGGTTCCAAAAGTGGTTCCCTAGATTCTTTCAGGGTAGTAAAAGATCAAAACTATTTTCATAGTAACACTAAGAAATTACTTGCATTTTTTCCACTGTGTTGACATTTGCACTGATGGTGTAAAAGCAGTGGTGGGTAAAATTACTGTTGCTTTAACAGAATTAACTCAGTGGCACCCAACTGTACTAGTAATCACCATATTTACTGCTTTGTATGTGCAATCAAAAGAAAAAAATCAATACCAATTTCCCTTAAAAATGTCCTTGATAAAGCAGTAAAATGTATTAATTCTATGAAACTTCAATCCTTGAGTGCTTGTCCTTTTAATATTCTGTATGACAAAATGGGAAGTTCACAAAAAGAATAATCATTATTTCCATCTGCATTACTTGAGTCATTTTCTTAAGTTGTGTACTAAGCTAGCCTCTTCTCTCATGGAGCACTATTTTCACTTAAAGGATGCCTAGCAAACAATGGTTATTCAGACTTGAGTATTTAACAGGCTTTTTCTTTTCCTAAAAAGAGCAAATGGATCTTCTCAAAACGGACAGCATTTTTTACAACTGATAGAATTTGAACTTTTAAGCAAAAATCCAAATTTTAGAAAACTTTTATAGCTACCATGAACTTAGTTTCCCAGTTCTTAAAGAATTGTATGGCAAGATTGGTGTTGAAACTATATATTTTCTTATATAGTATAAAGCAATGTGTCAACATTTGGAAGATCTGTATAACTCAGTGAACCGATATTTTCTAACAGATCCGATACATTACATTTTAAAAAAAAGTACACATGGGTAAAAGAATCATCCAAAATGCAAGACAGGCCAGTGGATTTTGATGTAAATTGATATGGCTTCAGATTCCACACTGGAACTAACCTTTAAGAAACTACTACTTGTTGAGTTTAGATGTAGTATCAAAAAATATCCACAATTTCTGAAAAAGCAATTAAAATATTTCTTCCCTTTTCCAACTACATAAGATGTTCTTTATTTACTTCAACCAAAATAACATATCACAACAGATTGAAGGCAGAAGCAGATAAGAGACTCCAACTGTCTTCTGTTAAGTCAGATCTTTAAAAGATTCGCAAAATATAAAACAAGGCTACTCTCCTCACTGCTTTTTTTTTGTTTTGAAAAATATCATTTTTTTAATAAAAATATTTATGTTAACATGTGGTGGTTTTAAAAACATGTCCACAAATTCTTATCTCTTTAAAAGATGGAGCTTAATTCCCCCACCCCTTGAGTGTGGGCTGGACCTAGTGAGTCATTTCTCATGAATAGAAGATGGTAGAAGTGATGGTACGTGATTTCCAGTGCGAGGTCATAAAGGCATTGTGGCTTCCTCTATCTCTTGGATCACTCACTCTGAAAAAAGCCACCTGCCATGCTGAGAGAAAACTCAAGCTGTCCTATAGAGAGTGTCATATGGCAGGGAACCATATGGAAGTGCATTCTCCAGCCCCAGGTAAATCCTGAAGTGACTGCAATCTTCTGAGAGATCCTGAACTGCAACTGCCCAGCTAAGCTGCTCTGGATCCCTGAGCCACAGAAATTGTGTGAGGCAGTAAATGTTTGTTATTTTAAGCTGTTAAATTTTGAGCTCAACTGCTGCGCAGAAGTAGATTGTTAGTCAACATATAATGAGTTTATCATTCTGATTTAATGAATGAATAAATATTTAATGCCTCCAATTTAAATTTTGAATACAGTATTTATGGGTAGACAGAACCCAGTTAAACCAACACTCTTAGGAGTTATCAGGTTTTAAGAATGTAAAGGGGCTCTGAGACCTAAAAGTTTGAGGGCCACTTCCCTCAACCCTTTACAAACTGCCCTTGATCAAACTTTCCTGAAATCTCTGCATATAAAATCACCATTTGTTTCCTTCCAGGATGCTGCCTGACACAACAATACGAAAATATTATCAATGGTTGTTGCTGTTCAGTGGGAGTATGAGTGATTTTATTTTCTTCTTAATGATTCTTTTTTTTTTTTTCTGTACTTATAAAAGTTTCTATAACAAGAATGGGGCTTCTTCATGTTCAGAAAACAGAAACTGGACCTCTTCCTGACACCTTACACTAAAATTAACTCCAGATGGATTAAAGACTTAAACATAAGACCTAACACCATTAAAAAAACAAACAAACAAAAAAAAAAAACAAAAAACAAAAAACAAAAAAAAACCCTAGAAGAAAACCTAGGCAAAACCATTCAGGACATAGGCATAGGCAAGGACTTCATGACTAAAACACCAAAAGCATTGGCAACAAAAGCCAAAATAAACAAATGGGATCTAATTAAACTCCAGAGCTTCTGTACTGCAAGAGAAATAATCATTAGAGTCAACCGTCAACCAACAGAATGGGAAAAAATTTTTGCAGTCTACCCATCTGATAAAGGGCTAATATCCAGAATCTATAAAGAACTAAAACAGATTTACAAGAAAAAACAAACAAACTCATTTAAAAGTGGATGAAGGACATGAATAGACACTTTTCAAAAGAAGACATATGTGAGACCAACAAATATAAGAAAAAATGCTCGTCATTAGAGAAATGCAAATCAAAACCACCTTGAGATACCATCTCACACCAGTTAGAATGGCGATCATTAAAAAATCGGAAGACAACAGATGCTGGAGGGGATGTGGAGAAATAGGAACACTTTTACACTGTTGGTGGGAGTGTAAATTAGTTCAACCATTGTGGAAGACAGTGTAGCGATTCCTCAAGGACCTAGAAACAGAAATTCCATTTGACCCAGCAATCCCATTACTGGTTATATATCCAAAGGATTATAAATCATTCTATTATAAAGACACATACACACATATGTTCATTTCGGCATTGTTTACAATAGTAAAGAACTGGAACCAACCCAAATGCCCATCGATGATGGACTAGACAAGGAAAATGTGGCACATATACACCATGGAATTCTATGCAGCCATAAAAAATGATGAGTTTGTGTCCTTTGTAGGGACATGGATGAATCCGGAAACCATCATTCTCAGCAAACTGACACGAGAACAGAAAATCAAACACCGCATATTCTCACTCATAGGTGGGTGTTGAATAATGAGAACTCATGGACACAGGGAGGGGAGCATCACACACTGGGGTCTGTTGAGGGGGACTAGAGGAGGGACAGTGGCAGGTAGGGAGGTTGGGGAGGGATAATATGAGGAGAAATGCCAGATATAGGTGACAGGAGGATGGAGGCAGCAAACCACATTGCCATGTATGTACCTATGCAACAATTTGCATAATCTGCACATGCACCCCAGAACCTAAAGTACAATTAAAAATATATATATAATTATATATAAAATCCCATTACATAGTTATTACATAGTTCTAATATGATAGGTATCACAGTTCCTTATTTTTCCTTTTGTAGTTCTGCCTACATGGTTGTAATGGTTAATACTGAGTGTCAACTTGATTGGATTGAGGGATACAAAGCATTAATCCTGGGGTGTCTCTGTGTGGGTGTTGCCAAAAGAGATTAACATTTTAGTCAGTGGGCTGGAGAAGGCAGATCCAGTCTTAATCTGGTGGGTACAATCTAATCAGCTTCCATGAATACAAAGAAGGCAGACAAATATGAAAAGATAAGATGGACCTAGCCTGCCAGTCTACATCTTTCTTCTGTGCTGGATGCTTCCTGCCCTCCAACATCAGACTCTAAATTCTTCAGCTTGGAGACTTGGACTGGCTCTCCTTGCTCCTCACCTTGCAGACAACCTATTGTGGGATCTTGTGATTGTGTAAGTTAATACTTAATAAACTCCCATATATATATATGTGAGACTATATATATATATATATATATATATCATTTATATATGGGAGACACACACATATATATTTATGATATATATTATATATCTATAATAAACATATATATATCATTTATTATATATAATATATAATAAACTCCCATATGTCTCCCATGTTCATTATATATGTATTATATATATAATATATAATGTCTCCCATATGTTTATTGTATATAATAAACATATATATATCATTTATTATATATAATAAACTCCCATATATGTCCCATATACATACATATATATATATATACATATACACACACATATGTCCCATATATTTACATATATATGTGTGTATATATATATATATGTATTACATATATATGTGTGTGTGTGTGTGTATGGGACATATATATATATGGGTGACATATATATAGGGGACATATATATATAGGAGACATATATATACATGTCTCTTAGAGGGACAGAACTAACATATATATATGTCCTCTAAGAGAACCCTCACTGATACAGATTTTGGTACCAGGAGTGGTTCTAGAGGAACAGAATATTAAGGATGGCGTTCTTTCACTGGTTTTTGGATTTCTGGATTTGGATGCTTAATATGATTAGAACCAAAAATGCTTCTACTCTACTTGAACTCTACTTCTAACAGTATGGGAACCCTGATAGTCCTTGGCATGAACTGTTTTGAGAGTTGTGCAAAATAAATGCATTTGATACTCCTGATTCACTGCCTGCGAGAGGCAAGGAGTTTAGTGACTCTATACACAATACCTTTGACCATATATGAAGAACCAAGGAACATAATGAAGCTGGTTGGTTGCTCCTAAGTTCAGTGGATGAAGTGATGAAAGAAAATGATGAACTCAGGGATCCTGTATTGCTCTTCTCTGTATGTCAGATCTAACAGTGGGAACCACAGTCACTCAACTACAAAATTATCTCCTGTAGACAAAGAGCTGAAATTGTGGAAAAACAGACACAAACTCTTATGTGAGTGGCTCACTTGCAATGAAAGATGCATGCACAGCCTCATCAGGTGTCTGCTGTTAATGTGAGGGCACTGACTGGAAAAGAATGGGGCCTTGAAAGTTGGAATGGAGTCGTGTGGGAGGACCCTGATAAAGCTGGAGACATTAAGTTAGTAAACGCCAATGAACCTTTTTTGCCAGAAGGAACAGCTTCCCCATTCCCAGTAGCGGTAACATCCCCTCCCTGACCCATGCTGTCATCAGCCTTCCCACCTAATGTCTGAGGAGATTAACCTTGCACTGCCTGAGGCAACAGTGAAGGCCTCCCCCAAGTCAGTTCAGGCAAGAGAACCTTGATTCTCCGCAGAAGCCACCCCCAACATCTCTGTTTGCTTCTAGACATATAACTAGACTAAAGTCCTGGTAGGCCCCTAGAGGTGAAGTTCAAAGTGTGACCCATGAGGAGGTGTGCCACATTCAAAAAGAACTGTTTGAGTTCTCTAATTTTTCAAAACAGCAATTTGGAGAACAGGCGTGGGAATAGATATTAAGGGTATAGCGTAATGGTGGAAGGAACAAAGAGTTGGAACAGGCTGAATTTATTGATTTGAGCCCACTAAGTAGGGACTCTGCATTTAATGTTGCAGCTCAAGAAGTTAAAAAAAGTTAGCTGAAATATGGATTAAAAGATGGCCCGCTGTGAATGAGCTGGAAATGCCTGATCTCCTTTGGTTTAATGTAGAGGAAGAGATTCAAAGGCTTAGGGATATTGGGATGGTGAAGCGGATTAGTCACTTTAGACCTACTCATCCCAACTGGGAGGATCTGGAAGATATATCCTTGACCAATGCCTTGTGAAACAGATTTGTAAGGGCAGCACCTGCATTTTTGAAGAGTCCTATATTGCTCTTCTCTGTATGTCAGATCTAACAGTAGGAACCACAGTCACTCAACTACAAAATTTAAATACAATGGGAATAATTGCATCCTGAAATGCCAGGGGCAATGTGGCAGCATTCAACCCTCAAAGGCAAGGTGGACAGCAGAGGCGAAGCAGCAATCAGAACAATCTGACTTGTGTAGCATTCTGGCATTGGCTAATTAGTCATGGTGTTTCTAGAAGTGAAACTGACAGGAAGTCTACTGCATTTCCACTTAAATTGTACAAACAGAAAACTTCTAGGTTGAATGGACAAAAGACTAAATTAAATTCTAAAAATAGAGAACCACAGCCCCTCAATCATTTTCCAGACTTGAGCCAGTTTACAGACCCAGAACTCGTTGAATGAAGGGGAGGCTGGGTCCCCTTGAGGAAGTACCCACTACATTACGAACAATTTATGCAGTGAATCTTTCTCCATCCTTCCCCAAGGAGACTTCCATCCTTTTACCAGGGTAACTGAGCACTGGGGAAAGGGAAATGATCAGACATTTTTGGGACTATTGGACACTGGTTCTGAGCTGACTTTGATTTCAGGGGGACCCAAAACATCATTGTGGTCCCCCAGTTAAAGTAGGGGCTTATGGAGGTCAGGTAATTAATTGAGTTTTATCACAGGTCTGACTTACAGTGGGTCCAGTGGGTCCCCGGACTAATGCTGTGATATAGTCATTTCCCCAGTGCCAGAATGCATAATTGCCATGGACATATTTAGCAGGTGGCAGAACTCCCACACTGACTCCCTAACTGGGTAGGGTGAGAGCTATTATGGTGGGAAAGGCCAAATGGAAGCCATTAGAGCTGCCTCGACCTAGAAAAATAGTAATTCAAAAACAATTGCACCCCTGGAGGGATTAGAGAGATTAGTGTCACCATTAAGGACTTGAAAGATGCAGGGGTGGTAATTCCCACCATATCCCTGTTCAACTCTGCCATTTAACCTGTGCAGAAGACAGATGAATCTTGGGGAAAGACAGTGGATTATCATAAGCTTAACCAAGTGGTGACACCTATTGCAGTTGCTTTACTAGATGTCACTTCATTGCTTGAGCAAATTAACACATCTCCTGGTACTTGGTACGCAGCTATTGACTTGGCAAATGTCTTTTTCTCTATTCCTGTCCATAAGTCCCACAGGAAGCAATTTGCCTTTAGCTGGCAAGGCCAGTAATATAGCTTTACTGTCCTACCTCAGGGGTCTATCAACTCTTTGTGTTATAATCTTATTTAGAGAGATCTTCATAGCTATTCACTTCTGCAAGATATCACAGTGGCCCATTACATTGATGACATTATGCTGATTGGTTCCAGTGAGCAAGAAGTAGCAAACACACTGGACTTATTGGTGAGACATCTGCATACCAGAGGATGGGAAATAAATCTGACGAAAATTCCGGGAACTTCTCCCTCAGTAAAATTTCTAGGGGTCCAGTGGTATGGGGTCTGTCAAAATATTCCTTCTAAAATAAAGCATAAGTTGCTATATTTGGCCCCTACTTCTACCAAGAAAGAGGCACAACACCTAGTGGACCTATTTGGATTTTGGAGGCAATACATTCCTCATTTGGGTGTGTTACTCCAGCCTATTTATTGAGTGACCCAAAAAGTTGCCAGTTTTGAGTGGGATCCAGAACAGGAGAAGGCTCTGCATCAGGTCCCAGCTGCTGTGCAAGGTGCTCTGCCACTCAGCCCATTTGACCCAGCAGATCCAATGGTGCTTGAGGTGTCAGTGGCAGATAGGAATGCTGTTTGGAGCTTTTGGCAGGCTCCCATAGGTGAATCACAACAGAGGCCTCTAGGATTTTGAGAGCAAGACCTTGCCATCTTCTGCAGATAACTCAGAATGTCTCTCCTTTTGAGAGATAGCTCTTAGCCTGTTACTGGTCGTTAGTGGAAATTGAACATTTGACTATGGGTCATGAAGTCACCATGTGACCTGAACTGCCTATCATGAACTGGGTGCTTTCTGACCCATCTAGCCATAAAGTGGGTCATACACAGCAGCATTCCATAATCAAATGGAAGTGGTATATACATGATTGGGCTTCCGCAGGTCCTGAAGGCACAAGTAACTTACATGAGGAAGTGGCTCAAATGCCTATGGTCTCCACTCCTGCCACCCTGCCTGCACTGATGGCCTCATGGGGAGTTCCCTATGATGAGTCGACAAAGGAAGAGAGGACTAAAGCCTGGTTCACATGATATGCAGGCACAACCTGAAAGTGGACAGCTGTGGCACTATAGTCCCTTTCAAGGACATCCCTCAAGGACAGTGGTGAAGGGAAATCTTCTCAGTGGGCAGAACGTTGAGCAGTGCACCTGGTTGTGCACTTTGCATAGAAGGAGAAATGGCCAGATGTGTGATTATATACTGATTCAGGGGCTGTAGCCAATGATTTAACTGGATGGTCAGGGACTTGGAAGAAGTCTGATTGGAAAGTTGGTGACAAAGAAATTTGGGGAAGAGATATGTGGATGGACCTCTCTGAGTGATCAAAAACTGTGAAGATATTTGTATCCCATATGAGTGTTCACCAACGACTGACCTCAGTGGAGGAGGAGATTAATAATCAAGTGGATAGAATGACCTTTCTGTGGATACCACTCAGTCTCTTTCCCCAGCCACCCCTGTCATTGCCCAATGGGCCCATGAACAAAGTGGCCACGGCGACAGGGATGGAGGGTTACACATGGATTCAGAAACATGGACTTCCACTCACCAAAGCTGACCTGGCTACAACCACTGCTGACTGCCCAATTTGCCAGCAGCAGAAACCAAGACTGAGCCCTCAATATGGCACCATTCCTTGGGGTGATTAGCCATACTGGACCTCTTCCGTCATGGAAAGGGCAAAGGTTTGTCCTCACTGGAATAGACACTTACTCCAGATATGGGTTTGGTCATCTTGCATGGAATGCTTCTGCCAAGACTACCATTGTGGACTCACAGAATGCCTTATCCACTGTCATGCTATTCTACACAGCATTGCCTCTAACCAAGGCACTCACTTAATGGCTAAAGAATTGCAGCAGTGGGCTCATGCTCATGGAATTCACTGGTCTGACCATGTTCCCCATCATCCAGAAGCAGCTGGATTGACAGACAAGTGGAATAGCCTTTTGAAGTCAGAATTACAATGCCAACTAGGTGACACCACTTTGCAGGGCTGGGGCAAAGTTCTCCAGAAGGCCATGTATGCTATCAATCAGCGTCCAAAATATGGTATTGTTTCTTCCATAGCCAGGCTTCACAGGTCTAGGAGTCAATGGGTGGAAGTGGAAGTGGTTACTACTCACCATCATCCCTAAAAATTTTTGCTTCCTGTTCCCATGACATTACGTTCTGCTGGCCTAGAGGTCTTAGCTCCAAAGGGAGGAATGCTACCACCAGGAGACACAACAACAATTCCACTAAACTGGAAATTAAGATTGCCACCTGGACACTTTGGGCTCCTCCTACCTTTAGATCAATAGGCTAAGAAGGGAGATGCACTGTTGACTATGGTGATGGACCCAGACTACCAAGATGAAATCAGGTGAATACTCCACAACGAAGGTAAGAGACAGCATGCAGGGAATACAGGAGATCGATTAGGGCATCTCTTAGTATTACCAAGCCCTGTGATTTACGTCTATGGGAAACCACAACAGCCCAAGCCAGAAAGGACTACAAATGACCCAGAACCTTTAGAAATGAAGGTTTGGGTCATTCCACCAGGAAAAAAACCATGACCTGCTGAGGTGCTTGTTGAAGGCAAAGGGCATACAGAATGGATAGTAGAAGAAGGTAGTCATCAATACCAGCTACGATCACATGACCAGCTGCAAAAACAAGGACTGTAACTGTCATGTAGTATTATTTCTTCTCCTTCGCCTTCTTCTTCTTCTTCTTCTTTTTTTTTTTTTTTTTGAGATAGAGTCTTGCTCTGTCACCCAGGTTGGACTTGGCTCATTGCAACTGCCGTCTACCAGGTTCAAACGATTCTCCTGCCTCAGCCTCCCAAGTAGCTGGGATAACAGGCATGCACCACCACGCCCTGCTAATTTTCGTATTTTTAGTAGACATGAGGTTTCATCATGTTGGCCAGGCTGGTCTTGAACTTCTGACCTCAGTTGATCCACCCTCCTCGGCCTCACAAAGTGTTGGGATTATAGGCATGAACCATCATGCCCGGCTGCCTCCTTTTGATAAAAATTTGATAAAAACATGTTTGTGCATGTATACACTTGTACTAAGAAAAATCTTCATTTTATTTCCTTTTCCTTTATCATGTGACATAAGATTTATTGACTTCATATAGGGATTTAAGTATTGTTAACTTCATGTAATAGTACTTGATTGGGGATTGGTCTATTTCTCACTGTATGAAGGATAGTTGTATTATGTTAGGCGTAATTATGACCTTGTTATTGTCTTTATTTGAAGATTATGTATGTTCTCAGGATATGCGTAGGGGTTCAGGTTGATAAGGGGTGGACTTGTGATGGTTAATACCAAGTGTCAACTTGATTGGACTGAGGGTTACAAAGTATTAATCCTGGGTGTGTCTGCGTAGGTGTTGCCAAAAGAGAAAAACTGAGTCAGTGGGTTGGGGAAGGCAGATCCACCCTTAACCTGGTGGGCACAATCTAATCAGCTTCCAGCAAATATAAAGCAGGCAGACAAACATGAAAAGACAAGATGGAGCTAGCCTCCCAGTCTACATCTTTCTCCCATGCTAGATGCTCCCTCCCCTATAACATCAGACTCCAGGTTCTTCAGTTTGGGACCTTGGACTGGCTCTCCATGCTCCTCAGCTTGCGGACAGCCGATTGTGGGGCCTTGTAATCATGTAAATTAAGTAAGTCTGAAAATATATATATTCCCTATTAGTTCTGTCTCTCTAAGAGAGCCCTAATAGAATGTCTGTAGAAGGCAATCTTTCAACTATCCATCACAATGTTTACTTATGTTTTCTATAATCCTACAGTATTTCTAAAATATGCACACATACTCCATATCTCTCCATCCACCTCAAGAACATACATTCCTTCAAGGTAATCTATATAAAGAGAAGTAGAAGAAACATATGATTAATGTTGGCAAACATTTTATAAATTAGGATAAGTCACTTTTGCTGGTTCAAATAATTTTGGGCAAAGATGATGAAATATAGAAAGTTATGCTGGAGGAAACGATCCTTCTCCAGCCCTATTTTTTGCTACAGTATAAGTGACTAACTGCCACCATTGCTGCACTGGCTTGTCCCTTTTTTCTCCATCCAAAACATTCAATATGCAGCTGATTTGACAGTGTAGGAGTTCCATCAGTGGCCATGTGTATATCTTGAATATAAACAGTTCGTAATTATTGGGGAATAAGAAACTATAACAGATACAGCTGCAAAAGCAGCAAACTTGCCATCTTCCTGAAGTTGCTAAGAACTTAAATGAATACTTTTATATTGTATGGTATGTATGAACCAGCTGAAAATTCAATGTATAATAACACTCTCCTGTCTATTCCTTCCTATGCTAAACTACATGAGTTCCATTATTATGTTAAATCCAATATTCTGCTATTATTCCTTGCTTCTCACTTTCATCCTATAATCCTAAAATGTCAAAGTTAAAAATACTATAATAGTACAACTGTAGGGCTGGGTGCAGTGGCTCACGCCTGTAATCTCATTGCTTTAGGAGGCTGAAGCAGGTGGATCACCTGAGGTCAGGAGTTTGAGGCCAGCCTGGCCAATATGGTGAAACCCCGTCTCTAGTGAAAATATAAAAATTAGCCGGGCATGGTGTTGAGTGCCTGTAATCCCAGCTATTTAGGAGGATGAGGCAGGAGAATCACTTGAATGCGGGAAGCAGAAGTTGCACTGAGCTGAGATCGTGCCATTACATTCCAGCCTGGGTAACAGAGTGAGACTCAGTCTCAAAAAAAAAAAAAAGAAAGAAAGAAAAGAAAAATAGTGCACTGGAAATTTAGTAATAAGGCAGATATAGGTTTAATCTGGAATAAACGTTTTTTGTAAAAATTATTTTCATCTATATCTAACAAGTCTGATCTAGGCATTGTTGGCTCAAGTTTCTATCAACTCAGAACATCCTGGAGCTGAAGAGCAATTCCAATTTGCTTTGTGTCCTCATGCCTATGAATTAATAATATAGAATTAGGGAATACTAGAAACAGTCCACCACTAAAGAATCTAAAAATGTATCTCATAGTTGAGAGAGTTGTAATTCACCTCAACAAGTACTTACTGAATATAATGTTCAATACTTGCTAAGTATAAACATTGTTATTCATAAAGCAACTGCTACATTTAGATGTAAAATATGAGTCACTAGACAAATCTCATTAAATCTTCACAACAACCCAATGAGGTTGTCCATCACCATTTGGCAGGTAAATAAACTGAGGTGGTAAACTCTAAGGGCTGCATCCTCAAAGACAGTATTACATTTTTCTTCTTAATGGTATATTCACTTGGTTTTGCAGTCTACTTGGGATTTCAGGTCTAATTGTTTTAATTATAATGGTTTAAAAAGACAATACATTTACATGCTTTAAAAGTTAACACTGAGCCAAGAACTGAAAATTGGTAACAATAAGTGTATCTAGTATACAGATGATGATTTCCATCACTAAAAGAAACCAGCGCTCCTTGGAGAAATGGCTTCTTGAAGAACTGTGGCAAGGAATGTCGAACATGAGTCTGCAACATTTTGTTATAACAAAAAGCAATGAAGAGATTTTTTTAAAAAAATGATAGGGGCCAGGTGCAGAGGCTCACACCTGTAATCCCAGCACTTTGGGAGGCTAAGGCAGGAGGACTGTTTAAGCTCAGGAGTTCGAGACCAGCCTAGACAACATAGTAAGACCTTGTCTCTACTAACAACAACAACAACAACAACAAAATCAAAAAAATTAGCCAGTTGTGGTGGTGTACACCTGTAGTCCCAGCTACTTGGGAGGCTGAGGTGGGAAAAGCACTTGAACCCAGGAGGTTTAAGCAGCAGTGAGCTGTGATTGCACCATTACACTCCAACCTGGGTGGCAGAGTGAGACTCTGTTAAAGAAAAAAAAAATGTATATATATATGGTGACATTTGGAAGAACACAGGAGCCAGTTTCAAGAAATTTCTACTGGCTGACTTTGGGACAATATAAGCATTGAAAAAATGTGAAATCCATGAGTCCATACTGATATATATATTTTTTTAATGGGAGAGGAGGAGAAGCTTTTCTTCATAGCAGAACACCAGTCAATTAATAAGGAAGGACTATTTGAGTAAGAAAATCATCACTTGGCAAACAGTATAATAAAAGCAGATTCAGTCAAGAATCATTGATATATATTACAATGCATAGGTGAAAATTTTATGAGAAACAACATATTTTCATCATCTCAAATTATTCTTGTAAATTACAAAAGAGGAAAAAGTTCTTATAAATTAAAAAATTTACAAGATTCTTGTAAATTACCAGAGAGAAAATTCTTGTAAATTATAAGAGAGAAAAAGTAACTTCACAATGGAGAAACCTACCAGATGGCACATAAATCAAATGATCCAAGTTGACATAA
Source organism: Cheracebus regulus (assembly GCA_963574635.1). Classification (NCBI taxonomy): domain Eukaryota; kingdom Metazoa; phylum Chordata; class Mammalia; order Primates; family Pitheciidae; genus Cheracebus; species Cheracebus regulus. The sequence continues at coordinate 6,426 of CAUYQU010080986.1, read as the reverse complement.
ACATGCAAACAAAAAGACATCACATCCCTCCTAATATGATACACTGAAAAAGATACCAAATCACTTCTGTGGTATCCTTGCCAAAAATTCATAACCTAAATCTAACCATGCAGAAAAAAATCAGACAAACTCAAAATGAGTGATATTTTTCAAAATATCTAGCCTGCAGTACTTAAAAAAAAAGTCATGAAAGACAAACAAGGATGATTCCAGATTTAATGAAACTAAGAGATGAGAAAATAAACGCAATGTGAGATACTGGATTGGAATCTGATCCAGAAAAAAATTTATTTATTTCCTTAGGGGCAAAGAAACACAACGGAAAATAGATGTAATATGAATCAGATTTGTAGATTTCATAATAGTATTATATCATGTTAATTTCCCCGGTGGTTATGTATCAGAATATTCTCAGGAAATACAAACGGACGTATTTTGGGGGAAAGAGGCATTGTCTGCAACTTACTCTCAAATGATTCAGAAAACATAACACATATATAATTAAATATATGATATCATATATAGAGATAGACTGTGGGGATGATAAAAAGCAAATATGGTAAAATTGGGTATCTGGTGAAGGGTGTACAGAGATTCTTTGTAATGTTTTTGCAGATTTTCTCTGAGAATAAGAGTATTTCAAAGTGAAATTTATTGATAAATTGTACTAAGAAGACCACAATAAACTTAGACATTATAAACAGAGAAGCAAACAGGGCAGCTGAAATATAAGGTAATGGCCACAAACATGTAGTCTAACTAGATATTATTTAAATTTCCATCAGACATAAGAAACTATGATAATTTTTAGTGTGATAATGATTTTTTAAAAAATAGTCTTTATAGAGACACACAGTGAAATGTTTATGGATATATACAGATGAAATAATGTCTGACGCTGACTTTAAAATAATTCAGTGAAGGGGAATGCATGTGGGATTATGGTTGAAATAATATAGCTCATGCACTGATAATTGTTGAGGCTAGGTGATGGGTAGCAAGGTTAGTTAACCTATTCTTTCTTCTTTTGTGTAAGGTCTACAACAAAAAGTTTTTAAACAATCAATGCTATACAAAAAATGCAATAGATGAATCTTTGTGTCCCACTCATGCCAATTCCACCATATTTCCTGTCAACTCCTTATAGGTGACCACTTTATTAGTTGCTTATTTTGTTTTTTAGTTTCTTTACAAAAATACAAGGAAATACAAATGTATATTCTTATTTTTCCACTCTTCCTACAAAAAGTAACAAACAATATACACTGCTCTATACTTGTTTCCCTTTCCCCAACCAGCTTCATATATTTTGTATATCTCTTCATACCAGTATATATAGCTCTATTGTGTGTGTGTGTGTGTGTGTGTGTGTGTGTGTGTGTGTGTGTGTGTGTTTGCATATGTTTCATGGTTTATTTATTTCCAATCCTGTATTCATCCAACAATGCTATAATAAATGACTGTGTATATTTCTGTCATTTTGTACTAGTGCAGGTTTACCTACAGCAGTGGTCCCTGACCTTTTTGACACCAGGGACTGGTTTTGTGAGTTTTTCGATGGACAGTGGCAGTGGTTTCATGATTAAACTGTTCCTCCTCAGATCATTTGTCATTAGATTCTCATAAGTAATATACAACCTAGATTCCTTGTATTCGGAGTTCACAATAGGGTTTGTTCTCCTATGAGAATCTAATGTCACTGCTGATCTGATAGGAGGCAGAGCTCAGGCAGTAATGCTCACTCGTCTGCTACTCACCTCTTGCTACTGGTTCCTAACAGGCCACAGATGGAAACTGATCCATGGCCCAGGGGTAGGAGACCCCTGACCTACAGGACGGATTACCACAGGGGAAGTCCTAGGTCAAGGATATTTTTGGTAGCTTTTACCAGATGTGTTCTTTCCACTGCTAATATATGAGAGTGTTGTTTCTCCACAGGCTTGCCAAAGGATGTATTATCAAACTTTTGGGTTTCTGTCCATCTGACAGGTGAGAAATTATGCCTTGGTTTTTTTTTTTTCACTTGCATTTTTTTCTTGTCATGGGCAATCTAACTGCCATTTCTGCCACCTCTCATGTCAGAGGATAAGGAATCTCTATTGATTATAAGTCTCTACTTGTGCCTTTGAATCAGCTTTTTTCCTAATGCATCTAAGAAATTATTTCTTCAAGTATTCCCTATTCCTTCAGTATCTTTCTTACCTTTAATATTCTCCTCAGTTTTTTCTTTCCTGCTAAGGTCAAATATTTTCCTTATTATTATTTTTTTGCTAGATACTACACTCAAACAATATGGTATAAAAAACAGAACATGAAAAGTCTCCTTCATATGTTGAACCTGAATACCATCCATCCTCAGAGTGAAACACCATTCTCAGTTTATATATTCCTTCCCTCACACTCTGTACATACTAGAGGCACACATGTATTACATTTCATAGATATATTCAAAAGTAAAACACACTGCTTAGTTGAGGTAATGCTAGATGCTGTAATAACTAAACCCTAAAATCTTATGGCTTAACACAATGAAAGTTTATTTTGCACTCACGTGGTAGTCCAATGTTCAGATGGCATATTTCCATGTGTACTTCAGGCACCCAACTTCTGCCATGGCCTAGGGCTTTAGTCTTCACTTTAGCAGCAAATGGAGAGAAAAAAGAGAGTGTTTAAGACATATTTGCTTCTTAATCACCCTGCCCAGAAGTTCTATCAGATTACTTTGCACACATTCCCCAAGAAGTAACAGTCATTTTAAATGCAAGAGAAACTGGTAAGTTTAGTCCCTGAGTTGGTACTTATTCAACTTTACTCTATGAAAGGGTAACAAAATCTGTGGAGAAAAGATAGCTGTCTCTTAATCACAGATTCTTCATGCTGTTTTATTCCATATTCTGTGTGTTGGCTTAATTTAACTTAGAGATATTTCCAATAGTTGGAAACATCCAATAGATAATTCCAATATTGGGCTGACCCACTGTAAAACTTTTTTTTTTGGAAAAAGAAAAGGTGAAATGTGATATCAATTTATCACTTCTATTCAACACAGTATTGAAAGTCTTAGCCAAACCAATTAGGCAAGAGAAAGATAGAAAGGACACGTAAATTGAAAATAAGTCAAATTATTCTTGTTAGCAGATGATGTGATCTTAAATTTAGAAAAACTTAAGGATTCCACCAAAAAATTATAACTGATAAACAAATTCAGTAAAGTTGAAAAGTACAAAATCAACATGCAAAAATCAGTAGCATTTCTATATGCTAACAATGATCAATAAAAAAAAAAAGCAATCCCATTTACAATGGCTACAAAAAATAAAATAATACCTAGGAATAAATTTAACCAAAACAGTGGAAGATCTCTACAAGGAAAACTATAAAATGCCTATGAAAGATATTGAAGAGGACACAAAAAATAAAAAGATATCCCAAGTTCATGGATTGGAATAAATAATATTGTTAAAATGTCTACACTAACCAAAGTGATCTGCATATTCAATGCAATCTCTATTGAAATACAAAATACCAATGACATTCTTCACAGAAATATAAAAAATAACCCTAAAATTTGTATGCAACCAAAAAAAGCCTGGAAGAGCTAAAGCAATCCTGAGCAAAAGAACAAAGCTAGAAGCATCACATATACTACAGAGCTATAGTAACCACAACAGCATGGCACTGGCATAAGAACAGACACAGAGCAATGGTACAGAATAGAGAAACTAGAAATAAATTCACACAGTTACAACCAACTCATTTTTGACAAAGGCGTCAAGAATACACACTGAGGGAAGGAGAGTATCTTTAATAAATGGTGCTGAGAAAATGGGTATCAGTATGTACAGGAATGAAACTAGATTTCTCATCTTTCACCATATACAAAAATCAGTTCAAAATCGATTAAAGACTTAAATGTAAGTCCTGAAACTATGACACTATTAACAGAAAACATTGGAGAAATGCTACAGGATATTGGGATGGGCAATTTTTTGGGGGGGGGGGGGTAAGGTCTCAGAAGCACAGGCAGCATGGGCTAGAGATTCCAAAGGTAGCAGGGAAATATCGGTGGCCAAAGCAAAACTAGATAAATGAGATTACATCAAGCTTCTGCACAGCAAAGAAATCAATCAACAAAGTATCTACCCAACAAGAAAATATCTATCCAACAAGAGATTAATAACTAGAACACATAAGTAACTTAATAGCAAAAAAAAAAAGCAAATAATCCAATTTGAAAATGGGCAAAAGATCTGAATAGACATTTATTAAATGAAGACATACAAATGACCAAAAGGTATATGAAAAAATGTTCAACATCACTAACTACTAGGCAAACACAAATCAATACCACAATGAGATACCATCTTACTCTAATAAAAAACAAAACAAAACAAAACAGAGGCTAGCAAGGACACAGAGAAAGGTGAATGCTAATACACTGTTGGTGAATCAGCATGGAGATTCCCTACAAAACTATAAATAGGACTATCAAATGACCCAGCAATCCCACTACTGGGTATATATCTAAAAGAAAGGAAATTGGCTGGGCCTGTAATCACAGCACTTTGGGAGGCCGAGGCAGGTGGATCACGAGGTCAGGAGCTCAAGACCAGCCTGGCCAAGATGCTGAAACCCTGTCTCTACTAAAAGTACAAAAATTAGCTGGGCATGGTGGCAGGCACCTGTAATCCCAGCTACTTGGCAGGCTGAGGCAGGGAATTGCTTGAACCTAAAAGGCGGAGGTTGCAGCAAGCCTAAGATTGCATCATTGCACTCCAGCCTGGGCGACAGAGAGAGACCCCATCTCAATCAAAAAAAAAAAAAAAAAAAAAAGGAAGGAAGTCTGTACATCAAAGTGTCTGCACTCCCATGTTTACTGCAATACTATTCACAATAGCCAAGATATGGAATAAACCTTAGTGTCTATCAGTGGATGAACCGATCAAGAAATTGTGATATATATATATATACAACAAAATATTATTTGGCCATAAAAAATAAAATTCCATTATTTGCTTTAGCATGGATGGAACTGGAGGTTCCGTAAGTTCCTGAAATAAGCCAGCACAGAAAGACAAATATTACATGTTCTTACTCATTTGAAGGAGTTGAAGAAGTAGGTTTCATTGGAGGTAAGGAATAGAATGGTAGTTACCAGAGGCTGGGAAGGAAAGTGGGGAGGAGGGACAAAGAGATGTCGGTTAAGGAATACATAAATATAGTTAGGAATACACAAATATAAACAAACAAATTCTAGTATTCAATAGTAGAGTAGGGAAATTATAATAATTTATTGTATATTCCAATATAGTTATAAGAGAAGAACTGAAATGTTTCCAACATAAAGAAAAATGTTTGAGTTGATGGATATCCCAATTACCTTGATTTGATCATTACACACTATATACAGGTATCAAATGCCTCAAAAATATACACAACTATTATGTATCAATTCTTAAAGTATTTACATCCTTAAAAATAAAACTTTTTTAACAGCTATATAATACAGGCATTTTTGCCTGACCTAAGGAGTCACAGCTTTCATCTAAGCAGCATGATTGCAGTAGTCTTGATATTTCTGTTAGGCCAGTTCTGAAGCACCTCATTGTCTTCAAAACAAGGCTGCTGAGAGGAGTGCTGTTCAATTACCCTGAAGAAAGGAGCTGGCGGACTTGCAGATGAAGCCATCTCCTATTTCTCTTGGCTTGGAGATGCATCTTGCAGCTGACAGTAACAGACTTCATCCCCTCTTGCTGCATATGGAAGTGGATTTTATATCCATTCTCTCCCCACAAAATTGCCCTCTTCCTTTTGCATGTAGTGAAGGGCTTAGCAAAGTTGGAGGCTTTCTCTTAAACCACTCTGCCCATGTTGAAAGCAGGTTGGAAGGGCAGAACTTTGAAACAAAACAAAAGAAACAGAGTAAACCTCTCAACCTCTCAACCAATGACCAATGGGAGTCAGTGTGAAACTCCCCTTATCCTTGAGTAGAGTAACTTTTAAGCATCTGTTTTCCAGTGTTTCACAGAACTTCAGCACAAGGGTCCCTAATTTAATACTGTAACCTTTATTGACTACTATCTACCTGTTTTTTTGTATACACTCCTCTGCCAGTGTTTCTTGGGATCATCTCCCAAATAAATGAATTGCACTCAAATCCTTGTCTCAGAGTCTGCTCTGGAGGACCAAAACTAAGGCTCCCCTCTTCCCAGCTTCCGTCCCCTCACCAGACAGGGCTGGCTGGAGACCCTCAGGGAGTACTTAAGCTGCCGTCATTTTTATTTTTTTTTTTATTTTTTATTTTTTTAGAATAAAAAGAATGAAAGAGAGAAAGGAAGAGGAAGAGATTTTAGAAAAAGAGAGAAAAGGAGAAAGAAAGAAACAGCAAAAGAAAGAAAAAATGAAAGAGAAAGAGGAAGAGATTTT
>CAUYQU010080985.1:0-20272 GCA_963574635.1 Cheracebus regulus | reverse complement strand
TACCCCAAAACCTAAAATGCAATAAAAAAAAAAAAAAAAAAAAAAAGAATCTCAAAACCCTACTGGGAAGGGAACAGTGGCGAATCTAAAACTATTTAGAAATCTGACCACTGGAAAGGGGTCAATTACCATGCACCATGGACCTTCAAGATCACCCTCAGAGATGAGAAAACCTTACCATCAAAGGTCTACCATATACTTATGTGGTACAATCAGGAAACACTTCTGTATTCAGCTGTTACCCCTCTTTTCTACTATTTGCCATGTAATCATTTTAATAGATGCCTAATATTTGAATTAGGCAGATATACATTACCCTTGACCAGTGCTTTCTTTCTAGACATTAAGGTGGTCTGTATTGTTCTTATTTTTATTTATAATACTAAAATAAATGTCATCATAGAACTTTTCCTTTCTTTTGAATTAGTTACTAGGATAAATTCTAAAGACATTTGTTGATAAAGAGTAAAATACTGAGTGCTTCTTTTAAAAAGAAGGAAGGGTAACAGGCTTACATTTAATCTTTTTTCCTTCATGCCAATGCTGGTATTTCATTACTAATTCTCACCCTCTATTTTCCTTGCACTTATCACTATGGCCATTTCCTTTGCCTTTTGAATTTGTCATTTAGTGCCAACTGTTTGAGAATAGTAGTTTTCAAATTTAAGAAATCCTTATAAGAGAACTTCCAAAACTCAAGATTCAACACAGGTTGGTCTGAAACAGAATTGTTTCTTCATGATACATGAATCCAGAGCTATGAGTAGCTCTGAACAATCTATGAACCGATTCTACAACTATGGAATATATAGTAAAAGGTACTGCCAAAGTTAACAAAGGAAAAATACATTACACAAAACAAGCATTCCACTTGAATATCCAACTTTGATAAATATAAAACAGCGTTATCTAGGGAAAATGATAAATTTATCAGAACCTGGTTTTACTTTAAAATAGAGCCCTTTATTTTGACCAGAGGTTGACACACAATTATACTCTTGGTCAGTCTAGCTAAAGTTTATCAATTTCGTTGATCTTTACAAAAAAAAATCAACTTTTCAACTATTTTCTCTGTTTTTCTGTTCTCTGTTTTGTCTATCTCCACTCTACTCTTTATTATTTCTGTCTGCTAGCTTTGGATTTAGTGTGCTCTTTTTCTACCAGTTTCTTAAGGTGTAAAGTTAACTATTGATTTTGGACCTCTTCTTTTTTAATGTAAGTGTTTACAGCTAAAACTTCCCCTCCGAGTACTGCTATCATTGCAGCCCAAAGGTTTTGGTATGATTTTGTTTTCACTCATTTCAAGGTACTTTCTAATTTCACTTATAATTTCTTCTTTGTGTTTTTAACAGTATGTTAATTTCTACTTACTAGTTAATCTTCCATTTTACTTCTATTATTGATTTCTAGTTTCATTCCACTGATGTCAGAGATGTTTAATATAACTTCAATCTCTTTAAATTTATTGAGACTTGTTTTGTGGCCTAACATATGGTCTATCCTGAATAATATTCCAAGTGCACTTGAGAAAAATGTCCATTATGCTGATGCATGTTCTATAGTTATCTGTTACATCTAGTTGAGCCATGGTATTGTTTAAGCTTTGTATTCCCTTATTGTTCTTCTCTCTACTTGAAGTCTCTAGTTTACTACCATGCCAGTCCTCTTTCCTCTTTAAACCTTTCTAAGTCTTCCTTCTGGCCAGGCGTGGTGGCTCACACCTGTAATCCCAATGCTTTGGGAGGCTGACGTGGGAGGATTGCTTAAGCTCAGGAATTTGAGACCAGCCTGGGCAATACAGCAAGATCCCATCTCTACAAAAAATAAAAACATTAGCTGGGTATGGTAGCATGCACCTGCAGTCCCAGCTACTAAGAAGGCTGAGTCCCTTCAACCCAGGAGGTCGAGGCTGCACTGGGCTATTATTGCACCACTGCACTCCAGCCTGGGCAACAGAGTGAGACCCTGTCTCCAAAAAAAATCCTCTTTCCATTATAGTATTTCCAAGGTTTTTACTTAGCAAGGAGGAGCAGAGAAAATTAGTCCAACCTATCTTGTCTCTCAACTGTGTTTCGTGATATTTTATCTATATTACAAAAAAATTCTTGAACAGAGAATACAAAATAGTATCAGACATCTTAGTATTAGAAGGATTCCTCTAGTCCAATCTTCTTATTTTACAGAAGGGGCAATAGGTCCATGAGACTAACTTACCTAATTCCCACAAAGCCACAGAGCTACATAGTAGCAGGGCTAAGGATAAGACCACAGATAGACACATTCATATTACTACATTCAGCACAGTGTGGTACAGCTTCCAGTATGTTCTTTCACCATCACATGAAAGTACATCCTTGGTTTATATCTTCTTTCCTTAATCACCGAAATACTAATTAACATGTTGTGATTTTCAGCTAATCTACAGCATACACTGTAGGACAGAACAAAGTAACACTTTGGAAGAGAATGAAAGTATCATCTTAGGTGATGTATGTTTATAAATTTACTTTGGAATAATTTCTGAGTTTCTAATACATGCATAAATAGAAAATATATTGATACATATTAAATTCATATTTTGATAAGTGAAAATTAGGATGTTGTATATACATTTGAAAGTTCATAAATATGCTTTAACTACACAGGCAGTATATGAAGGTGATTCAATGACTTTTATACATTACATGAAGTCATCTGAATATATTACAGCAAGAGATTTCATGATATCTGGTGTTTATTCATGAAGTTTCTAATTTGATAAAGAAAAAAACATGCAATTTTAAAAACAGTGACATTTTCCTATTGTTTACATTAAATAATGTTTCCTACATTTTCTTATAGATATTTGAAAGTTGACAACAATATAATACAGGTTAAACATCCAAAATCCGAAAGTGAAAAATCCAAAATGCTCCAAAACCCAAAATTTTGTTGTTGTTGTTGTTGTTGTTGTTGTTGTTGTTGTTGTTGTTGTTGAGACAGTCTGAGTCTGTTGTCCAGGCTGGAATGCAGTGGCACAATCTTGGCTCACTGCAACCTTCACCTCCTGGGTTCAAGCGATTCTTCTGCCTCAGACTCCTGAGTAGCTGGATTACAGGAGCATACTACCACGCCAGGCTAATTTTTGTACTTTTAGTAGAGATGGGTTTTACCATTTTGGCCAGGCTGGTCTCAAATTCCTGGCCTCAGGTGATCCACCCACCTCAGCCTCCCAAAACTTTTTGAGTGTCAACATGAGGCTCAAAGGAAATGCTCACTAGAGCATTTAGGATTTTGGATTTTCAAATTTGAGATGGTCAATTGGATAAGTATAATGCAAATACTCCAAAATCAAAAAAAAACCTGAAATCTAAACCACTTCTGGTCCCAAGCATCTCAGACAAGAGATACTCAACCTGTACTTCATTTTACTATCTTAAAAATTGATTTAGTATGTGTTAAAAATAGATTTAGTATGTATGTTATGCTTTAATAAAATTTATATTAAAAATGGATTAGATAGCCCTGTGAGAGACTTACATAATCACCAGGAATTTCTCTAAAAAAAAAAAAAAAAAGAATGTGTGTGTTCTAAAACTCTTAATTTCTCCCAGAATAATTTACTATTTTGAGTCATCAATTGTGTATTAACTTGTAGAAATAATAATTTTAATGACAGGATATTAATTAAAAGGATAGAGTATTTAAAATGGTGTCAAATATTTCACAAGTTCAGGGCCTATGAACTGCCACTTGAGTTTAAATGAGCTGCAGTTTTTACTTCCAAATAAAACAAATATAGTATTTTATAAAAAGTTGTGTGTAAAAAATTTGACTTTGAAAAAGAGTAGCATGACCGCCATATTCCTATTGGGTTAAATATCACTTTCAGGACCTGATTCTAGCCAGATGAGGAAGTTAGATAAGGAATTAACTGAATGACCACAGCTGTTCTAGTCTCCGCTCAAAGCCATATGTTCATGGCTAGCCTCTCACAGAAGTATACACAGGATCTGAGGCATACAGTGACTAGTTCTTCCAGCATGACCTTCCTGTCACATCCCCTAGCCCTGTTGACATCAGTCACCACAAGAAGCTAGACTCCCAGGCCATCTCTTATGATCTGGGTTCTTGTCCCCATAGGGTCTGAGTACATCCCCTAAGCTGACATCATGCCTTCCCACCTCCAGAACCCTTTTCATTGTGCCCTATAAGAACTCATCAACAAAGTTCCCTATATTCTCAACCTCTTCTCTAAGCATTCCTTCCTCTTGCCCTAATTCAGTGCTTCTCAACTATGGCTACACTTTAGAATCACCGGGGGAGGTTTTTAAAACTCCCAGTGGCCGGACCTCAGCATCCCATGCCAAAATCTCTGGGAGTTGCTTCAGGCCTCAGCAGGTTTAAAGCTCCCCCGGATGATTCCACTGTGCAGCCAAGGGTGAGAACCACTGGGCTAACTAAAACCCTGTACTCCTGTCAGTTTCTGCTCCCCAGACAGAACTCCTTTGGTAGGAGCTGTTTCTCTCCCACAGCCCTGCTGCAACTGGAACTAGAAGCGAGGAGGAGGCTTGCTCCCCATGGCACTTCCAGAACACTACAGCCATTTTCCCTACAATCTGACTTTCCAATATCAGGCAGCTCCTCAAACATATCAGGATCTCTTGTATCCCTGTTTCTCTGCATTTGTTTCTCTCTCTCTCTCTCTCCAGTAAAGCTCTGTACCTTTTAGCCAGCTAAAAAGAAAAGTTCTCTTGTTTCTTCAAAACTGATTTCATTGTTCATCTCACCCCTTCCATGAGCCTTCTTGGTCTCTCTCTAAGCTTAAAGGTATCATTAAATGCTTCTCCCACAGTGCTTTCACCCTCCAGTGCTATTTTTAGTGCTCATTACATTGCTAGTGAGGAATACTTTCTGTTACATATAAGGTGAGAAATTAGTGGCAGAAATAGGAAAATTCCAAGCACATTAGTCTGCAGGGAACCCCAATTCATCAAATGTGGTGCTAACAGAAAACTGAAAAGATAATGTTTTGTACCCCCAAAATCTTTTCTTTATTAAAGATAGTTACACTGAAGCTATGGCGCTATTACAACTGCCATAAGAAAACTGTCATGAGATCAACACTATTAAAAGGATTTAGCTACTGAAGTACCAAATAGTCCCTTAGCAGAGAACTGACCTTAGCAGAATAAACACGAACTCTATAGATGGCAATTTACTGGATTTATGTGCACACAAACAGTGAGCTAATACATGTAACTAACCCTCACTTTAACACTGCTCTAGGCTGGGCACAGTAGCATATGCCTGTAATCTCCAACACTTTAGGAGGCTGAGATGAGAAGATCACTTGAGTCTGGGAGGTCAAGGCTGCAGTAAGCCCTGAACATGCCACTGCACTCCAGCCTGGGTGACAGAGCGAGACTTCGCCTCAAGAAAACAAAAACAAAAAAAATTTTAAAAACACCCACTGCTCGATATGAAACAGGTTACTTTAATTGCTTTTTGGTTATTTATGCTATAAATCAGTCTTTTTTTAAAAAAATGTTACCTCTTCTGAGCTGAGCCAAAAGTCCATGTCCTAGTCTCTAGTCTTGCCACAGGAAAATGGGAAACACAAACTACTTAATTTTTTATATAGTCACTAGGTTCTTCTTGATCTTACCTATAGTATGAAAAATAAAAAGATGCTTCTTTTAACTTACTACTTTTCTAACTCCAGGGCCCCATTCGTATAATTTAATCCAGATGTTCATATCACAGTGGTGCTTGAATAAGTGTGAGCCAGCTAAACTGCTTTTTACGCTGAAAAACCTATACTTCATCTCTCTCACTTGATAGAAGAATATATACTTTTGGTGTATGTAGAAATGATCTTTATATATCTTTGTATGCATACTACAAATGTACAAACTTATTTTTCTTATATATGTAAAACCTGGAAAGCCAGGTTTGGTAGTGTGTGCCTATGGCCCTAGCTACTCAGGAGGCTGAGGTGGGAGGATCACTTGAACCCAGGAGTTTGAGGCTGCAGTGGGCTATGATCATGCCACTGAACCCCAGCCTGGGTGATAGAGGAGACCTCATCTCTTAAAAAAAAGAAAAAAAATCCTGGAAGCACACCACTACTGATTGGCCACATAGTTTGTAAAATAGTGCTCCTTTATAGGAAACAAAATATTTTCTTCTTTATGACAATGTGTCATGCCCATTTATCAAGTTAAATAAAATATTTAAATTGAAAAACTTAATTTTACTCTCTTTCATAGCTACTAATAAATAGAATAGTTTCAACTATGTTAGGTTTCCTAGTTTCTCTACTAGGTCTCCTGGTCATGATACTATATACAGTCCAATAAAAGAAGTCTTTGTAGGTACAGATATAGATATATTTCCAAAGTCAGGCTGATGGGCCTCATATAGCAAGGAACATTCAAAAAATTTAACAGAGCAAAGTAAGAATTCAGTGTTTAAGTTCTAATAAAACTTGCTGTGGGGTGGTAAAAATGACCTCATGAGACAGTGAGTGAGAAGGAACAGAAAAGCGAGGAAGAAAACAGGTCAAACTGAAAACATGGACAATGTGAAATCCCAAGTTAATGTGCTGTAAACTTTCATGTTCAATTTTTCTAGGGAAAACTATTGCATAAGATATAAAATTTAACTTTAACCATATAATACAGAGATAAGGTGACAGATGAGAAAGGTTTGGAAATGTTCTTAGCAATACCTTAAGACTGGTGTATAACTGTTTCCTAACCATTAAGCCCTTAGGATATTAACAGGTATATTATTTATTAACATTTTATAAAACACCTTTTAAGTTGAGAGGTACACATATAGGTTTGTTACATAGGGTTTGTTATACAGATTTTTTAAATTTATTTTAAAAAAAGGGATACATGTGCAGAACGTGCAGATTTGTTACATAGGTATACGTGTGCCATGGTGGTTTGCTGCACCTACTGACCCACCCTTTAAGTTCCCTCCCCTCATCCCCTCACCCCCCAACAGGCTGTGGTGTATGTTGTTTCCTTCTCTGTATCCATGTGTTCTCAATGTTCAACTCCCACTTATGAATGAGAACATGTGGTATTTGGTTTTCTATTCCCGTGTTAGTTTGCTGAGGGTGATGGCTTCCAGTTTCATCCATGTCCCTGCAAAGGATATGATCTCATTCCTTTTAATGGCTGCATAGCATTCCATGGTATATATCTACCACATTTTCTTTTTTTATTAGTATAATTTAAGTTCTGGGGTACATGTGCAGGTTATGCAGCATTGTTACATAGGTATACATATCCCATGGTGGTTTGCTGCATCCATCCCCCTGTCACCTATATTAGGTATTTCTCCTAATGTTATCCCTCACCAATCCCCCCACCCCCTGCCATCCCTCCCCTTGCCCCCCCAGCCCCCCAACAGGCCCCAGTGTGTGATGTTCCCCTCCCTGTGTCCATGTGTTCTCATTGTTCAACACCCACTTAATGAGTGAAAACATGCAGTGTTTGGTTTTCTGTTCTTGTGTCGGTACATTTTCTTTATCCAGTCTATCACTGATGGACATTTGGGTTCATTCCATATCTTTGCTATTGTAGACAGTGCTACAGTAAGCATACGTGTGCATGTGTCTTTATACTAGGATGATTTATGTTCCTCTGGGTACATGCCTAGCAATGGGATTACTGGGTCAAATGGTATTTCTGGTTCTAGATCCTTGAAGAATTGCCATAATGTATTCCACAATAGGTGAACTAATTTACATTCCTAACAACAGTGTAAAAGTGTTCCTATTTCTCCACAGCCTCACCAGCTTCTATTGTTTCCTGACTTTTTAATAATCACCATTCTGACTGGCATGAGATTGTATCTCATTGTGGTTTTGATTTGCATTTCTCTGATGATCTGTGATGATGAGCTTTTTTCCCTATGTTTGTTGGCTGCATACATGTCTTCTTTTGAGAAGTATCTGTTCGTATCCTTCACCCACTTTTTGATGGGTTGTTTTTTTCTTGTAAATATGTTTAAGTTCCTTGTAAATTCAGAATATTAGACCTTCGTCAGATGGGTAGACTGTGAAAACTTTCTCCCATTCTGTAGGTTGCCTGTTCACTCTAATGATAGCTTCTTCTGCTGTGCAGAAGCTCTTTAGTTTAATTAGATCCCATTTGTCAATTTTGGCTTTTGCTGCAATTGCTTTTGGTGTTTTTGTCATGAAGTCTTTGCCCGTGCCTACATCCTGAATGGTATTGCCTAGGTTTTCTTCTAGGGTTTTTATGGTTTTGGGGTTTTTACCTTTAAGTCTTTAATCTATCTTGAGTTAATTTTTGTATAAGATGTAAGAAAGGGATCCAGTTTCAGTATTCTGCATATGGCTAGCCAGTTTTCCCAGCACCATTTACTGAATAGGAGATCCTTTCCCCATTGCTTGTTTTTGTCAGGTTTGTCAAAGATCAGATGGTTGTGGATGTGTGGTGTTATTTCTGAGGTCTCTGTTCTGTTCCATTGGTCTATACATCTGTTTTGGTACCAGTACTATGCTGTTTTGATTACTGTAGCTTTGTAATATAGTTTGAAGTCAGGTAGCATGATGCCTCCAGCTTTGTTCTTTTTGCTTAGGATTGTCCTGGCTATACAAGGTCTTCTTTGATTCCACAAGAAATTTAAAATAGTTTTTTCTAATTCTGTGAAGAATGTCAATGGTAGTTTAACAGGAATAGCACTGAATCTGTAAATTACTTTGGGCAGTATGGCTATTTTCACAATATTGATTCTTCCTATACATGAGAATGGAATGTTTTTCCATTTGTTTGTGTCGTCTCTAATTTCCTTGAGCAGTGGTTTGTAGTTCTCCTTGAAGAGGCCCTTCACATCCCTTGTTAGCTGTATTCCTATATATTTTTTTATTATCTTTGTAGTGATTGTGAATGGGAGTTCATTCATTATTTGGTTCTCTGCTTGTCTATTCTTGGTGTAGAGGAATGCTTGTGATTTTTGCACATTGATTTTATATCCTAACATGTATTTTATAAATAAAGATATCAATGGTCATAAAAGTTAAGAAATTGCTGGCTTTAACAAAATTTACCAGCTTTCCTTACTATAGGCCTTCAAAGCCTTTAGTGAGCTCACCTGCACAGTGATTCTCCCAGAGGGGGTAGAGGGGCAGCAGCCTGCAAATCTGTACCACAGAGTCCTATTAATACCTCCCAGAGACTGTTTTATCAAAGCAGTTTGGGAAAGACTAGAATATATACGTGTCCCATACAAGTGGTTAGTAAGATTCTCCTAGGGTCAATATCAACTTGACATAGCACACAAACGAAATATAACCATGTGTGTATTGTCCAGGACTTCATATATTTGAATGTGTGTCCCACTTACAGTGGGCAAAAGGAGAGAATAGGGGAGAGAAATGAAATGTGAATTTTCTGCCTCCATTTCTTACACACCTGTTCTTAAAATCTGAAATCTCCATAGTTAGGCAGCTGAGCTGGAGGCTTGGGCTGAGAACTGGGCTCACTGTTTATACTGTGATGGGAAATCTGATAGATGAAGAAGCAGACTCATTCATTAACAGTAACTAGAGAATTCCCAGTCCCCTAGTCATATATTTGGTGACTAAGCTCCAAAAGCAGGCAAGAGGCCCACCTCAAGCACTTCAGGTAAGACTCCTGATAGCAGCAGCATATTTTGGGACCTACCGGTATTTGTGTAGCAAGAGCAAGTTAGGAGTTTGGTTACAAAAGCCCTTTCAGACAGGTCTTCCATGCATTCAACCAGGTGGCCCTCAAGCCCCAGGCTTGAACTAGCAGCTAGCAAATGCCTGCTCATTTAGTTGTGACCAAGTCCAGGTTTGTTGTTGGTGCAGAGTAGGAGCTTCATCTCATCAAGGTCCTCCTTAGGGGCCTGTGGTGAAAGCCTCCATTGTAAGTGCAATGGATCTGCTGTCTGGCTGTATACATAGACACTTAGACTCCAGTCATGGGGACAGGAGGGGCCTTTAGGAGACAGACTGCAATTTGGGTGCTGGCTGTACTATTTAATAGCTATGCCACCTTGGGTAACTTGCTTAGCCCCTGTATACTTCAACTTTTTTATCTGTAAAAAAGGATAGTATTAGTACCTGTATCTACCTCAGAGGGGTTTTGTGAGGTTTAACTAATGCACTGAAAGCACTTAGCACAATGCCTGGTTTATTATAGATGCTCAACAGACATAGCTAATAATTTGAATGAGAAGAAATTACAGCCAAGGAAAGATCTGGGGGAAAACTAAGGTTTGGCATTAGATATACAGCAGGGACTCAATAAATACTTGTTGACGGTTCAACCAATATCTCTTAAGGCCCATGTCAGATCCTGGAAACGGAGATTTCACTGGTATATATGCAGGTCAGGAAGAAACGGGCTTTTTATTACCTTTCACACTAAAGCAGAAAGCCAATACCTCACTGTATTTGCATCTCAAGATTGACTGGATGCTAAAAACCATTTAATTCGCTGAAAGGACAAGCATGTGTTAAAAGTAGTTTCATTGACTCATGAGTCCTGAGATGTCCCCGTATGGAAGGATAGCTCTGAACCACCCAGAACAATGAAGTAGAACCTCTACAGAGGAATTTCCCAACATTTTCTGCCAAAAATCAGAAAAGGTCTTTAAAGATGGAAAGTTTCTTCAGCAGCAATTAACAAAAGGAAAGATCTGTAACACCATATACCATGCTCCATGGATTTGCTGTTTGCTTCTCATTTTCAGCTCTGCAAAGTGTTGATGAATAAGGCCATAGTAGCACATGTAAATAAGGCAAAATTAATTTAGAGTTGAAACAGATCTTGGTGACATGATCTCCCACTCCTGCTATTTCAGCTTTTTGTTCTGAGGAAAAATACCATCCTAAAAAAAGCACCATAGGCCAAAATCATGGCACTAACCCCATGTTGATAACCATTTTTTTAAATTTATGTAGAATTAACAGAGCTCCTAAAGTGCTGATGAAAATACAGGCACCCAGACTGCACATACTATACAGAAAAACCATGTCCCCACCTCCAATTAGAGACCCCTTCTTCTACTCTTCTCTCCGGATGAAAACAGATGCACCCCTGGACAGCCAAGAGTGAACTAGGATATGTGTGCTTGGTGACTTATTGAGGAAACTTTCTCTCTTCCACATGAGACTGGGGTGCTGGCTGGATAAGAAGAAATTAAACCACTGTCTGCTCTCTTCATAGGGTATCAGCTTGGGAATCTCATGGACCAGATCTGTGGCAATCAACCCTTGCAAAGAAATACAGCGATAGGACAACTTCCCTACCATCGAACAATTTACAGAAATCAAATATGTCTCCTACCTGTGATGGACAAGGTCTCGGAGGGAGCGCAGGTGGTGGGGGTAACAATCCTGACTTAGTAGCTGAAAAGAAAAACACATACTGTTAAGAATCAACCCCAAAAATAAATAACAAAATACTCTTAACACTTGTTAACTTGGAATGGCAATGGCATTTGCATTTAACATCTTTAAGTTTTTTAAATCCTTCTGAAGGCTTAAGAAAAAAGAGTAAATGTTATTTCTAATCCCTTTTTCATTTTCATCCTAACTCAAACTCAAGTATTTACATAGGCTGTTATGATTAAGACGACATAATAAAACAGTATGGAAAAGACACCTGGAACGCAGCGTGGGAAAGGTGGTCAATTTCTCATTATTTTAATGTTATTTAGTTTCAAACAATCTAGGACAAAAGTCAAAAAGAGTCTTCCTTATTTCTCTCATATTTCTCCCTAGCTCTCAGCCAGTACACTGCTCATTAGCTCAGTGAGTAGGCTACAGAAACTAAGGGAGCTGGAACCCAAATGAGGAAGCCTGGCTGCCCTGTAAATGCACCTGGGAATGGATCTGAAAGCAGTGGGGAAGGCCAACAGTGATGGACTGAAATGATATTTAGGGATTCTTCAAAGACCTCAATTTCTTTTTCTCTCAGGGATAACTAAAGCTGTTTCTAAAATAATCTGGCCACATCTGAAGAATCTTTACAAAATATCAGTCTAACTTTAAATGTTATGAGATACAGACAATACTGAGTTAAGCCAAGAACATGTGAATTGTACCTTAGCAAAGAAAATAAACAGCTGCTATGAAATTATAAATAAAGTTCATAATAACATACAAGAAGTAAGTTTAGCATTACACAGTGGCAAGTTGAACCACATTCTTTACAAACTCCTTAGAAAAACACCATGGTCCAAATAACTATATGTATGTAGTTTATTTCCTAATTTGCAGTACGCATTTGGACAATTTTCTATGCCTTAAAAAATAAATGTGAGCAACGTACCAAGAACATAAAAGAACATAAAAGATTTTGCAAATTACTTTTGATTTCCCTTAGCTAGCTGGATCAGACAAGCTAGAAGACGGAGTTGGGGCTTTCCACAAATGTAATTCAGGGTAGTATCACAGAGATTTTCCTTTTGAGCCAGTGCATGGATATGATACAATCACATGGGCCTATCTATGATTTCTCTCAATCTGTCTTTCATTAAAATTTATGAAACACATCAGTGGGTCAAAACTCCAGAGGTGGTAAGACCTTGAATAGCCATCAGTAACAAAGCACACAGCAGGAGAGAATGCTGAAAGCCTTCAGGAATTATTCATCTCAGGGCTCCTACTCTTTAGGTCCTCACAGATTGGACCTCTAAAAGTAACAGTTACTTTCAAAACAAATGAAACAGGCCAGGCATGATGGGTCATGCTGTAGTCCCAGCACTTTGGGAGGCCAAGGTGGGTAGATCCTTGAGCTCAGGAGTTTGAGACTGGCATGGGCAACATGAAGAAACCCCTTATCTACAAAAAATACAAAAATTAGCCAGGTGTGGTAGTGCACACCTGTAGTCCCAGCTACTGGGGAGGCTGAGATAGGAGGATCACTTGAACCCAGGAGTTGAGGCTTCAGTGATCCATGATTTTGCCACTGCACTCCAGCCTGGGCAACAGAGTGAGGCCCTGTCTCAAAAATAAATAAATTAATTAATTAAAATAAAATAAAATCTGTGCAATAAAATAAACAAAATCTAAGAGAGAGGCCAAGCAATTGTATTAGAATAATGTGTGTGTTAAAAACAACTCTTTATTAACAAAAAAAAGACTATACAAGAAATGATTAGCCATTTAATTAAATTGACTTCTGCTTCCAGGCAAGATAAAGTAACAGAGAGCAGATTGACCCACCCATTTAAAACAAACAAAAACAGATAGAAAAAAAAATATGAAACAACACTTTTCAAGGAACTGGAAAATCAAGCAACAAAAGACAGTGACCCCTGAGAGAGAGGAAGCCAACCAGGTAAGCCCTGTGACTGACTGTCCCTACTCACTGCCTTGAGAGTTGTTAGAAACAGTATTTAGATCCTGATTCAAATCTCATTAAGTTATTCTGTATGATTTAATTTTTTTAAAAGACAAATGCTCTGCTCTTGTAAAAGATGATGTATGGCTCTATTTCTGTAAACACTTTTAGATAAAAGCATGTCACCTACAACACCATTTATTGGGGTTCATCAGAAATTGGCCCAATATGAAGAAGAAATGGAGTAACAGACTGAGACCATTTAATATGGAATCCTGTTTCAGTTTCTCACAACTGAGCTTCAAGCAATAAAATAGTATCACAGGTCCGTTGTTCATTCTGAATCTTTCATTGTAAGAGTTGGCATAGGTTAGTTTCCTCATTAAATTCTGAGAGCATTTTGTATCAAAAATATTATACTTTTTTTTAAGAGATAGGATCTCACTCTGTTGTCCAGGCTGGAGTGCAGTGGCATGATCATAACATGGCAGTCTCAAACTCCTGGGCTCAAGCAATCTTCCTGCCTCAGCCTCTTAAAGTGTTGGGATTACAGGTGTAGCCACTGTGCCAACCATATTAAACAAATATTAAGAGCAGCTTTGTTTCCTCTTTTCAGTACCTTTGCCACGTTTTTGTTTTTTCTGGTCTTACCTAGTTAGAATTACCTACTGTAAAAGTTGAATTTAAATGGTGATAATGGGCATTCCTGTCTTCTGTTGATCTCAAATGGGAGCATTTAGTAGCTCATCATAAGGTAGTGTTGGTGTTTGCTGTAGGTATGTCATAGATACCCCTTACTAGATTATGAAGGCAGTGCTGGCGGCAGGCAGCGCAGAGTGCCAGGCTCTTTTGTTTGGCTGAAGGAAGGGCCACTGGCCAGGGGTCCACTGTGGCCACCCAGTTTGCTGCTTTTCTGGACGCCACTCCCCTAGCCGATCCGACCTGATGCAATACGATGCGATGTGCCAGTAGCACAGCACCGATTCCTCTCTGGCTGTTGGGCGCTGCTCTGAGCAGCACCATCCTTTACACCAGAAAGCTGGCGCACAGTATGGGAGGAAAAAAAAAAAAACGAGGAAAGTGGAGGAGGTGCTAGAAGATGAGGAACAGGAATATGTGGCGGAAAAAGTTATTGACTATCAAGTGGTAAAGGACAAAGTGGAGCACCTCCTAAAGTGGAAGGGGGTTCTCAGATGAGGACAACACATGGGAGCCAGAAGAGAACCTGGATTGCCCCAATTTCATGAGTTTTTGCAGTCACAGAAAACAGCACATGAGGCAGATAAATCAGAGGGAGGCAAGTGCAAAGCTGATTCTGATTCTAAAGACAAGGGAGAGGAGAGCAAACCAAATCAAGAAGAAAGAAGAGTCAGAAAAGCCACGAGGCTTTGCTCGGGGTTTGCGGCTGGAGCAGATTATTGAAGCTACAGACTCCAGTGGAGAGCTCACGTTCCTGATGAAACGGAAAAACTCTGATGAAGCTGACCTGGTTCCTGCCAAGGAAGTCAATGTCAAATGCCCACAGGTTGTCATATCCTTATATGAGGAAAGGCTGATGTGGGCATTTCTACTTCACAGAGGATGATGACAAAAGACATGACAAGAATTAACTCCCTTGAGTACCAGCACCTATCACATCTGACTGTGGGTTTCAGGTGGGAAGGGAAGGACTTCTACTTGTCTTGACAGCATAGAGGTGGCTTCAGAAGATGTCCTTTAAAGAGCCAGTATAGTTTCTGTGCCCTGCAGCAGCCCAACTGCTTTAAAGCCATTCCAAGCTTGCACAGCCATCCCAGTGGAAGGGAAGGGAGATAAGTGTTTCAAGGCAACCTTTTCTACACTTCTCTCAGAAAAAGCAAAGAGCCTTCTATGAAGGACAGAACTTGTAGAACTGGGTGTGTGGGAGAGCAAAAAAATACTGTAGATCCTCAGAGCATCTCTACAACCCACAGCTTTCCCCCCAATAGTGTTAACTGCATTTTTACGGCATAGCATGTGTGCAGTTTTTGGCTATTACTGCTGTATTATTTGGGGGAGGGAGGAGTACGCAGGGGAGAAAGGGAGATGAGTAGCATCATTTTGATTAAAATTTGGGGTCTAATAGGGGAAATGGTGAAGCAATGGAAAGAACAAACAACTAATGATTTGCTTCTATGTCCAGAATATTTTTTTAAAATATTTTATTTTTAATTTGAAAAATAATTTATTTGAAAAAAAATGTCATTGGCACCATAAATAAGGACTGTGAGAGACTGTTTAAAAGGTATGAATGTCTGAAATCTATAAGCCAAGGTGTTCCCTACCTAAACTTAATGCACTTAGTCCCACAAAGGACTAAGCCAGTTCATAAGTTACCAGAGTTGCCATTTTTGAGATGGAAACTGACTGAAGAGGGAAGGTCTTTTACTAGAGAGTATACAGTACAAGCTGATCATTTTGTCTCAGAGGTGCTAATTCCTGAAATTAGAAGACCCTTTCTTTTCCATTAATATCCATTTCCATAATATCCATTACGATATTTTCCATAAATATCAGCATGCTCATCCAAGCCACTGGCTGAGATGTTGGGGAAGGGGAAGAGGATGGTGGAGGAGATAAGACAGTAGGGAAAGTAAAGGATCCATGCTCTTAATGGGGAGAACTTTGGGAGCCATTCTCTTTTTTGAGCTTTGAATTCTGAAACCATTGGTGGCAGTGTTCAGTACAAGTTTCACGGAATTGATTCAAGAGTTTAGTGATTTCAAAAGCCTCGGTCTCAGGTGAAGATTAAACTTTCATACTGGGCAGTGGTTCACTTTAAAGCAGGCATGCACACACACATACCATTTTTAAAGAAATCCTAAGAAGTAACTGATACCCAAAATGCTCTGAGTCATGAGATCCATCAGTTTTTGATATTGTCTAGTCTTGGATGTAGAAGCAAATCATTAGTTGTCTGGATCTAGAGCTACATTATAAAATCTTTTTAGGCATGTGTTAGATTTCTGTGAAAACTTTGTTTAAATGTAAACTTCATACCACACTGTCAGTTTTTGTCTTAATAAAATTACAGATTTATAATCCCTGAAAAAAAACAGATTATGAAAATTCCTATCTATCCTTATTTTGAGACTTCTTTTCAGGATAATTTATTGTTGGATTTTTTTTAATAAAAGTTTTTTTTATTGTACTTTAGGTTCTGGGGTACATGTGCAGATCATGTAGGATTGTTGCATAGGTACATACATATCGAAGTGGTTTGCTGCCTTCATCCCCCCATCACCTACATCTGGTATTTTTCCCGACGTTATCCCTTCCCACCCTCCCCACCCCCTGCTGTCCCTCCCCTAGCCCCCCACAACTGTCCACAGTGTGTGATGCTCCCTTCCCTGTGTCTACATGTTCTAATTGTTCAACACCCGCCTATGAGTGAGAACTATTGTTGGATTTTAATCAAAGCTGTAAGTCCACCTATTAAGATGATGGTACGATTTTTTTCCTTATTATTTGTTAATGTGGTAAATTACATTCTTGATTGTCTCATATTAAAACACCCTTGCAGATCTGGGATAATCTCAACTTTTTCAGGTTATTATATCTGCTAGATTTGGTTAGCTGATATTTTGTTTAGTATTTTTCCAACTATATTCATGAGTGAAACTGGTAAGTGATTTTCTTTCTCATATGGTCCTCTATTATGCTTCATTCAGGTGAAGAGTACAACCCCCTACCCCTCACCCCCACCATGTCCTGTTTATACTCTGAAATAGGTTGTACAGGATTGGAAACTTTTTCTTGAATATCAAGTAAAAATTTGCCCAGGAGAGTCATCTTAGCCTGGAGTTTTCTTTAAACAAGGTTTTTAGCTAATGATTCTATTTCTCGAATTGTTAAAGGACTCTTCAGACTTTCTAATTCTTAAGTCAACTCTGATAAATGGTATTTTTCTAGGCATTTATTCATTGTCTAAAATTTCAAATTTATTGGCATAAGAGTGTCCATATCCCCCCCTTATTAATCTCTGTATGTATAATTTTCCCATTCCTCATATTAAAGTTTTCCTTCACTAATCTCAGCTGGCATTTGTAGTTTTGTTACTCTTTTCAAAAAACCAACTTTTAACTTTTTGAGTCTCTGTATTGTATGCTTGCTTTCTGTTTCATTAACGCTGCTTATCTTCTTCCATTTACTTTCTTTGGACATATCTTGTTCTTTTTCTACCTTAAATTGGTTGCTTAGTTCACTAATTTGTAGCTTTTCTTTTCTAATGTAAGCACTTAGGGTTATAAATTTTTTCCAAGTACCTCTTTAGTAGAATATCATAGGTTTTTATTTGTGATATTATCACTCAGTGCTGAAAGCTTCCTAATTTTCATTACAGTTTATTTTATGATGTCTAAAGTACATCTTTTTAGAATTCCCTTAATTGAGAAGTCTATTAGTAGCAAACTTAGTTTGACTAAAAAGTCATTTTTCCTCTCTTGAAAGAGGATTTAATTTAGTACAGAATTCTAAATTGACAGCTATTTTCTCCCAGCACATTGACAGTAACACTTCATTGCCTTCTGGGTGCCACTATTGCTATTGAGAAGCCAGCTATCAAATCACTGTTTTGTTAGATAGCCTATCTTCTCTCTGGTTGCTTTTAGAATCTCCTCTTTGTTTTGGTACTCCGAAATATCAAAATTTATCCTACGTCTGCACATGTATTTCTCTATCATCATTTTATCACTTGCTTAAGCTTCGATGGAATTTCTGAACCATGTAGCAACACATTTATTTTGGTCAATTCTCAGTGAAATATTGTCTTTCTATCATTCTTTTCTCCCCTCTCCTTCAAGAGCTCTCTAACTGTACTGTGTTCTGGATAATTTTCTAAGATCTACTGTCCAAGTAACCAATTCCCTTGTTAGCTGCTCTTAATGTCTAACAAAATCCAGTCTTTGAGTTTATTTTACAGAATTGTTCTTTTCTAGAAGTTCTATTTGGTCTTTTTTGAAAATGCTTTTTAATTTTTATAATTTCTTGGCCACTCATTTTCTTCCTCTTTTCTTTCAACATATTTATATGATTTCAATATCTGAGGGCTTTGTATTTCCTGTTTGTTCTTGCTCATTGTGCTTCATTTCCTAATATGTTTGGCAACCTGTGACTCTGAACTCATATGCCTTAGAACTTTACCTATAGGAAAACTCTGAGGCATGTGGAAAGTGAATTCCTCTTCCCTCTATTGCTTCTGCAAGAAACCTGAGGGTACCACCAACCTGGGACCACTGTAAACTAAAATCTTGGCTTGATACTGTGTAAAATTCCTTGTTTCTGCCGTATGACCCAACGTTGTATTAAACGTCCTATCCAAAGACTTTTGAGTATACATAGCAGTTTAAATACATGCAACTAATCTCACTCTTAATTCATTAACACAAAAGTGAAAAGAATGGTTTAAGTGCTCTTGTTTAAATTTGGAACTGGGAAAACAGATGAGCAACTGATAGCTGACTAGGCAGATCTGAGAAAGCAGGAAGTAACCAATTTGTACCACAGAAGCCCCCTAGTTCTCAGGAATTGGGGGCATCAAACTCCTCTGAATGTAGCGGTAAATTGAGGAAAGCAATAAAAACCTAAAGCAATGAACTAATCATGGATTTGTTTCCTACCCTTCAGGAAAAGGGCATATATCACAAGACCCTTCAGGATCTGGTTCTAGCTATTCTTCATGCTGTTTTTGGCTTCAGGGGTCCTACTCTTACAGTCCACTCTGCTGTAGTAGCTATGCCTTATATCTGTCTCACTGGATAACTTAAAATACAGTTAGAAATCAACAATATTTCTTTAAACTATCTTAAGATCTATAGGATTATGACCCATCCTCATTTAAAAAAAAAAAAAAAAGAAGACTGACTGAAGTAGTTTAGGACCAGTTAGATCCTGAGATTTTCTCCCACATTCTGCACAGTTTCAGCATGTTTCTCACTCCAACAAAAGGCTAGATATAGTTTTCTTTTCAGGGAAGTCACCAGGCCCAGATGAAGGCATGAGGGTCATGCTGAAAACAGACAGATTCAATAAAAATATGCACTTTGGATCCTGAGATTCTTCCAGCCTTCTTCCCTTCTGCTCCCAGACTGCTGCTTCCTGCCAGAGATTAGGAGAATGAGTTCCAGAGAATCAGATCAGCCAGGAAGAGACATCTAAAGAACTGACATCAAGGGATCTCCAATAGGATGGCCTGGCCAGACCATTCTACCATGAAGCCAATAGTTGGCAAGTTCCATCCATTTGTTCATATATTCCGACCAACTTTTTATCCTTCATCCTTAAATGTAAGTGGATGACTAAGTATTACCAGATATCTGCAGAAAATGTTCTAACCTAAGGTAAAGATCAATAAAAACAGGAAGAAGTAACCTCAAAGAAACAGACTTGACCTATACTAGTAGAAAACTTTAAAATATATATTATTAAATCATCAGAATGATCATTAAGTTTATTCCAGAAATATTTAAACACTTACTATGTAGGAGGTATTGTTCAAGGTATTGGGAAAATATCCATGGGAAAAACAGGGGTAAAAAAAGCTATACCCTTATGAAGCTCATATCCTACTGACAAAAGAGACAATGGGGTAGGGAGTGACATAAAATTGTAACTAGAGTCATCAGAGAAAGTCTCAATAAGACATAAGAGAAAAACAGAAATAGGAGAGTCTTGAAGATGGCGGATTAGGAGCAGCTCAGGATTGCAGCTCCCAGTGAAAGTGCAGAGGGTGAGTGGACACCGCATTTCCAGACGGATATTTATTACCCCCAGACCAGGAGATTCCCAGGCGGAGCAGCCCCACGGGTCGCTAGTGCGGCTGTTTCGGCCAGCGCGGCTGTTTCGGCCGGCGCGGCTGCTTTGCCGGCGCCGCGGCGCGGCGGGTCTCCGTACAAAATACACTGGTCTGTGTGCCCTTT
>CAUYQU010080981.1:0-25779 GCA_963574635.1 Cheracebus regulus | reverse complement strand
GTGGCTCCTTCTCCGGGAATCTCCCAGTCTGTGGGCATCAAAAATTCGTCTGCAATTGCGGCATCCACTCGCTCTCTGCGCTTTCACTGGGAGCTACAATCCTGAGCTGCTGCTACGCGGCCATCTTGGATCTCTCTCCACCGGATTTGAGATTTCTTTCACTGAGGCCTCCGGAGAGACATTCCAACGGTGAACATAGAGCACGAACCCAAGAAATAAAACCACATGGACCGCCTCAAAGGCAACAAGGCAGGAGGGTGTCGAAAACCCCGGAGGGAGATACAAAGGCTCAAAGTTCTGCAACCCACGCCCCTTGGAAAGAGAGTGGGGTCAGCTCCTCTCCCACCCCAAACTCCCAGTTTGAATTCTAAACATCAGCCTTATAAGCAAACATCTGCCACTTTCTGGCTTCTGAATGCAAGGTGAAGATCAGAAAAAGGAATCTTTGTGTTTTCATTAGGTATTTTAGCAAATGCAATGAGGACATTCAGATTTGATTTCCCTGTTTTGTACACACACATAAGTCGGTGCTAAGAGGATTACTTTTCCTGGAGCCTCGTCCTTCTTAAAGGCCCCGGTCAAAAGAGACCCTTGTTCAACAGCGTTTTCCCTAATTCGTCTGTCTTTTCTTCCTTGTCTCAACGTGCAGACATCTAGCTTGCTCCTACATCCACCCACCTCACAGGCTTCGGGATAACGATGGTCCTGGACTCCATTCTCCTCCTGCCCCCGGATCCCTAACGAAGCTGGAGATGCACGTGGGCGCTAGGTGCCGCAGCATGCGAAAGGAAAGGGTGGCCTCCTCGAGCCCCTGACGCCGCACAGAAAAATGCAGCCTTTTCGCCTCTCCTCCGATGAATGGCTTTTCGAGGGTTTTCATCAGGGCTGGGTCTGCTGGTGCAGAAAGCCTCACAGATGTTGACATTTTTTCATCCCTGGGTTAAGATGTCTTCCATAAGCTTTTATTCCTCATTTGTTACTTCTTTATTATCCGGGAGGTTTTGCCTCCTCCCTCTTCTCCTTTCTCTGAAGAGAGCAGCGGTAGCTGAGCCCGTCATTATCTCGGCCCTTTTCTCCTGCCTCCAGGGGCAGCCCGGGCCTCAGGTCCCATTGTGGGAAACAGCAGGTAGCTGAGGCGGGCCGGGTCACTCCCCAGACCCTTTTGTGCGCCTGTCCCCTCCTCCCTGCAGCTTGGTTCTGGGGATGTAAAAGGTCAGGGGCAGCCAAGCTTCCATACCTGAGCTTTTGTCTGGGGCTGGAGGCAAATGATTTCAGAAGCAATTTCTTGGAAAGCAGCCTAGAGACTCTCTTCTCCCTCGTTAACATGCACAGCTGTACTCTTAGCCCACTCCTCGGGGCTGGGGGTGGGAAGACGGGGGATTAGTTCAGATCATCTGGATCCAAAAATGCCCTGAAAAAAACCATTTTCTACCCAGAGGATGGTTGAGATGAATTCAAATGGAAGCCTGGAGCCCCTGAGATGTTAAGCAGTGTTTTGTAATAGACAGTCGTGTCCTGTCGCTTTTGATTCTTCTTGGCCTTTAGTGGTAGCAGCCCCGAGCCTCCCTGCAACCTCCGTCTCCTCACCTGTGGAATGGAAATGATCCACTGTCCCCTACCTGCCTCATACAGTTTACTACTTATTCTGTGGATCCAAGGAGGTGATATAGAAACGGTTTTGTAAGCCGTAAGATTCTATAGGGCATTGATCATTTTTGCCCTCTACTGGCTACCTGGACCTTGACTTGAAGATAAGCCATCCCATGATGCAGTTAATTTTTCTGAAATTTATAGAGCAGAGATACAGACAGATTTGAGGGCCTTAGTGCATGTGCTTCCAAGCCCTGCCCAAGCTTATGCTCTGCAGGTGAGAAAGGTCTTGGGGCCAGACAGACTCTCATGGTGGCAAAATCTTTGAGGTTGCCCCCTTAGAAGGCAGCTCTGGGAGGCCACCTGCAGAAAGTTAATGTGCACATTTATGAAGGGGAAGATAAAAAGGATCGAGGGGTGCTCACTGACCATCAGCATAATAAGAACCGTTGTAGCATGGCTGCTAGAAGAGCCAATGGGAACTTCAGCTGCCTACCAGGAAGAAGGGGGGCCCCACGCTCCACCCAAGGAGTTGAGACCTTTCTGGACATCACGTCTGAAAAGAACTGTGCACGTACACAATTCTGCTCAAGGGAAAGACACTAGAATCATGAGAGTACTGGAAATCTCACTCTTACAAAGACTGGCTGGAGAGGATCAGGCTGCTTCCCCTCTTTGAGAGTTCAGGGATATTGGTGGGGAAGGGGAATCAGGCTCATTCTGTGTGGCCCTGGGGACAGGCACTGGAACTGCAGAGTGGAAGCTGAAATGAAAACATTTTGAGCACATGAAAGGAAAATATTTCAAATGCTCAGAATTGTCTAAAATGGAATGGGCTGCTTTAAGAGAGAGTGAACGGTCTATCATTAAGGGTAATCTAGCAAAGTGGGTTACTGGGGAGAAGATTCATCATCCCTGAGGATTCATTTAGGGCTTACTCTGTCAGGCCCAACACGTCCCTTCTAATCATGAAATTACTCCATTCTTTGATTTATGAAGAAATATAACATTCCTTGTCGAGTGGTTACTTTGAAATAGTCGACTTTCACTTCTGGTGATGGCTGAGTAGTATCACACTCAGTGAAGAAAAGCAAGCAGGTTATGATGGAG
Organism: Cheracebus regulus; assembly: GCA_963574635.1. Lineage (NCBI taxonomy): Eukaryota > Metazoa > Chordata > Mammalia > Primates > Pitheciidae > Cheracebus > Cheracebus regulus. Next base: position 23,079 of record CAUYQU010080981.1, on the reverse strand, counting down.
AGCGCATGCTCTGAAAAGTGAGTTTTGATGTTTGCAGCCTTTAGTTGAGGCCAGATGCAGTTGGTACAATATGCAGAACAGTGGAGAAGTGGAGGGGTGGCCTGGGGCAGGGGTGGGGCCTGGGAAACTTTTGAGGCCTGTGAAACAAGGAAACAATGACAGTGGAGAGAAACAGTAAAAATCAGCTGGGCATGGTGGCTCACACCTGTAATCCCAGCACTTTGGGAGGCTGAGTCGGGTGGATCACGAGGTCAAGGGATCGAGACCATCCTGGCCCACATGGTGAAAACCCGTCTCTACTAAAAATACAAAAATTACCTGGGCATGGTGGCACATGCCTGTAGTCCCAGCTACTCTGGAGGCTGAGGCAGGATAGTCATTTGAACCCAGGAGGCAGAGGTTGCAGTGAGCCGAGATTGTGCCACTGCACTCCAGCCTGGTGACAGAGCAAGACTCTGTCTCAAAAAAAAAAAAAAAAAAGTAAAAATCTTTGAAGGGAAAGAGCCCGAGAGAGGGTTCTGTTTGCCCACATCTTTGTCTGAACCCTGAGCCCTATGTGCACAGAGACATCGCAAAGCAGCTAAGCTACTGGAGAAGGATCTGAGCTGATATTGGCATTGCTGCCTAAAAAACATCTTGCAGTTTGAATCTGTTAGAGTAGGTAGTTAGGCAGACACGAGCAGGGCAGGAGAGGGTCCCCACTCCAGGAGTGTCAGGTGGCTAACAGGTGATGGTCAGGCAGTTGTTCCACCCTCGCTCTAAAATAATAATTGGTCTCACCTGGCACCAGGGAAAGGCAGGCTCCCTATGGGTAGAAAACACCTGCAGCTCATGATCGGCAGCTTCCCAGTGAGATCTCAGGAGTCGAGAGGGTGGGCTCAAGTGGCTGCACTAAGAGGCAAAATGGTGACGTTTAAGTGGTATATGACCTTCCCCTAGGAGGGCTGGTAAGAAAAAATCTGCCTCAAGCGAGCAAGTGCACAACTTCAGGAAACACACTGCACATGCAGCCCCTCCCAGGTGCCAGCAGACCACCACGCATGCAGACAGCCCACCCCAAGGGAAGACTCAAGGGAGAAGAAATGAAAACCCCGAAACCATGCCAAAGTATAAAACCCCAAGTCAAGGATCAGACGGGGCACTTGGATCTCTCAAGTCACCCACTTGGCCCTCTTCCAAGTGTACTTTTTTTTCTTTTCATTCCTGCTCTAAAACCTTTTAACAAATTTTCACTCCTTCTCTAAAACTTGCCTCAGTCTCTCTCTCTGCCTTAAAGCTACTTCTGTCCCTCTACCAAATTCTTTCTTCAGAAGAGGTGAGGATCAAGTTGGCCACCGATACGTCAGATTCACCACCAGTAACAAATCCAAGCAAGGTAACTGCCTGAAAACCCAAAAGAGATAATATTCATTGGGGAAAAAAGCAAAATCCCAAATCTATACAACTTGACATGCATAATGTCCAGAATACAGTCTAAAATAATTCAACATGCACAGAAGCAGGAAAGAAGGACACATTCTCAAGACAAAAAGACATCACCTGAGACAATCACAAGATGACCTAGATGTTATAGTTAGCAGACAAGAAATTTCTAGTATGCGTTGCAACTATATTCAATGACGTAAAAGAAAATATGCTCATAGTCAATAAATAGACTTGAAATCTCAGCAAATGAAAATAAAAATGCAAATTCTAGAATCAAAAAATACAATATCTGAAAGTTCTTCAAAAATCACTAGATGGCTTTAACAACAAAATTGAGACTGCAGAGGAAAGGGAGGGTAAACTTGAAGATGAAACAACAGAAATTATCCAATGTAAAGAACAAAGGAAGGCCAGGTGTGGTGGCTCAATCCTGTAATCCTGGCACTTTGGGAGGCCAACGTAGGCGGATCACTTGAGCTCAAGAGTTCAAGACCAGCCTGGTCAACATGGTGAAACCCCATCTCTACTAAAAATACAAAAATTAACCAGGTGTGGTGGCGGGCACCTGTGATCCCAGCTACTAGGGAGACCGAGTCAGAAGAATCACTTGAACCCTGGAGGCAGAGGTTGCAGTGAGCCAAGATTGCACCATTGCAGTCTAGCTTGCACAACAAGAGCAAAATTCCATCTCAAAAAAAAAAAAAAATCTGGAAGCAACCCAAATGTCCGTCAACTGGTGAGTGGACAAATTGCAATTATCCTACGAATTACATCAGAGCTGTTTTTCATATTTCGTAATGGGCTGGGATTCAAGGCAAAATCAAAAATGGAATTGATTTAAAAAAATAAAAGATTTCATCTTTTCCTCCCCTCCAACAATCCCTTCAAGTCACTCTCTGATACACAAAGGAATGGCAAAATGCAATCCAACATTGATTCATAAATTACTATTCGCCAGCAGCTGTGCTAGACGCTGGGATACCAAGAGGGATCACACCTGGTTTCTGTCCTTGAGAAGCTCACAATATAAACAGGGAGAGAGGTGAGCACACAGTGAATGCTCACACAAACCAGCCTGCAGCACGGCAAAGCACACGACAGTGCTTCACCGACGGGGGATAGTCAGTACTGACTGGGTTAGGAGTTCGAAGACTGTGGCCTCACAGAGGAGGTAATAATGAGTAGGACCTTGAAAGATGAGACTTTTTTTTTTTTTTTGAGAGACAGGGTTTCGCTCTGTCTCCCAGGTGGGAGTGCAGTGGCGCAATCATAGCTCACTGCAGCCTCAAACTCCTGGGTTTAAGTGATCCTCCCACCTTAGCCTCCCTAGTAACTAGGACGACAGACACACTACCACGCCCAGCTAAGTTTTTTATTTTTTGTAGAGATGGGAATCACTGTGTGGCTCAGGCTGGTCTCAAACTCCTGGGCTCAAGCAATCCTTCCACCTTGGCTTCTCAAAGCGCTGGGATTGCAGGAATGAGTCACTGTGCCCAGCCAGGATGAGACAAATTAAATAAGCAGAGAAGGTGGAGAGATGTGGCAGAGGAAATGGCAAAGGGAAAATCCCAGCAGTGCCTCCTGTGACGTTTGGAGGAGTCACGGATATTTTGGTGGGGCAGGTGCTTAGGGGTGAACAAATGGGAAAAGAAGCAAAGCGCAGCATTTGGTCCCTGGTTTAGCTGTTTGGTATCTGATGGTGTCTGTGTTTGGGCATCAGTCTTCCAGTCCTGCTTATGCCCACTGGGCCACCTCTGAGAAGAGCAGGGTACCCTATACCTATTCATTCAGAGCCAGCAGCTAGGTGATAACTCTGCCTAAAGAAACCTCTTTTGAGCCACATCATCTGTGACATTGGATCCATACCGTCAAGTCCACAAAGCTGCAAAAATTTCCCAATGTATTCATTTGAGTTCCAGTTAAATGGGCAATAATGATCCTTTAGGAGTGTGTTGAAGTGTAAACCTATCCAGCACCTCATGCTTTCAAAACATCTTCTCACCTGCTGACCAGACTCTTCTACCCATGCTCCCATGACTGAGGGAGGCAGAGAAAATGTACACCATGTGATAGATGACGAAACAGGCTAGAGTTACCTAGGTTTAGGGTCGATATCCGCTGTCACAGTGGCTGAAGAACATAAACAGTGTGAAGGTCAGGGGCGGGAGGAGGAATGATTTATTGACCAGGTCTCCATCCAGCTTTTTGGGATACGAGCCTTTCAGCAGAATGTCAAAAAGTTTCATTTTCTGTGAACTCCAGAAAAGTTGATTTTGATCAGATCAACAAGCTGCCAGAGAGTGTTAGAAATCACACCCTCTAGCTTTTTCTGCTAATGACTATGAAATTCACATTCCATGATGAACCTATTCTCAGGATGGAATGCTTTTACAATAATGCTAATTAATAACTCTTCTTCTCCAACCATCTTTGTGATGTTGAATCATAGGGTGTTGATGCTGGCAGGGCTTTAGAGGCACTAGTAATGTGGTTTTAAAGTGTTTTTCATTGACCGATCAGCATTTTTCATCTCCTTGGTTCATAACCTGTGAAGTAGGCAACAGCCTGGTTCATATCCTCCTCTTATATGTGAAATTACCAAGAAAAAAAGCACCTAGCCACTTCCCCAAGTCATAGAGCTAGATCTAGAACATGTCTTATGACTCCCAACCAATGCTCAATCTACGACATCAAACTTCCTTTCTCTTCCACCCTGCAGATGACACACAAATTACGACATCCCTGAGCTTCACCAAGGAGGAGATTTTGGCCCAGAGAGGACTAGAGGTCTGGCCTTGACAGCAGTGTGGGAGAGCTCCTTGGCTCTCACCCTCCCTCCAGAGAGAGAAACACAGTTTTCCCTCCAAACCATCACGAGGATTGTTGCATGCCAGCTCTGTCTTAACTTAAATATGACTTCAGGCCAATATCAAAAGGAAGGTGACAGTGTCCGCCCACCCATTCCCGGGGAGCTGGCCACATTGTGCCATCCTAGCCACAGCTGAGCCTACTACAGGCCATTCTCTTGAAACACACAATAGCATCCTCCCTGCAGCCCAGCTTCCACTGACAGGCCAGCTCTGAAGCCAGCAGGCTGCTGCCTGAAGCAGCTCTCAGCAGGAGCTAGACCGAGGCCGGCAAGGTTACAGGTGCTTTTCATCCAGCCTCACAGGAGAGCACCAACTTCCTGCTGCTAGAAATTTGTCTGCAAATTTTTGTCTTCATTCAAATCGATGGATAGAAGCCGGAGACACTGGGGTGATATGATAACTTGATTAAGCCCCAGAACAGATGACACGGTAGCTCAAAGGCTGTGTGCTCTCCTCCTTAACCTCTCCCAGGGAGACCGCAGGCTTTGCTAGTAATTGGCCCATTGTCCTTCCACTGTGCTTCCTGCACAAGCCAGGAGTCGCCTGGCTCGGGGCTCCTCTCCTGGGCAGCCTTAAATACTCTCAGACCCGTCAGGCCTAGGGAACTGTGAAAAATACCTGTGCAATGAAACATACCAGAGTCACATTTTGAAAAGCTGAAATTGACCCTTACTGAAAACGATGACCTAAGATATTCTCCCATCCTCAAGCACAGCTGTAAATTGAGACACATTTAGGGATGAAAGCCCAAGACTGTTAAAAGGTGTTCAAACTCTTAGAATATTTGGTTCTCTCGGGGGAAAAAAATCCCCCTGACCTTTCATTTTTGTCCACTTTGGTGTCTCCTGTTGGATTATACATGATTGAGAGTGTTTTCGATCAACCACTTCCAGATCCTCTGGCGTTCACTAGTGTGGGCCCGTCTTGGGTGAGCTAATGTGGATACCTGTGTATGTCACTGCCTCTGAAAAAGAGATAGGTGGGGTCCAAGCCAAAAAGAAGAGTGCTAAATAGAAGATATAAGGAGAACCAGGTGCAGTGGCTCATGCCTGTAATCCCAGCACTTTGGGAGGCTGAGGCCGGCAGATCACCTGAGTGAGGTCAGGAGTTCGAGACTGGCCTGGACAACGTGTCGAAACCCCATTTCCAAAAAAAAAAAAAAAAAAAAAAAAAAAAAAGGAGCCAGGTGTGGTGGTGGATGACTGTAGTCTCAGTTACTTGGGAGGCTGAGACAGGAGAATCGCTTGAACCCGGGAGGCGGAGGCTGCAGTGAGCTGAGACTGCACCACTGCACTCCAGCCTGGGTGACAGAGCAAGACTCCATTTCAAAAACCAAAACAAAAAAAAAGATATAAATAGATATTTGCCATGATGATAGTTTTCCGTTCTGTTTTAAAATCTTCTATCAGTGTTTGTTCAGTGATAGACTTAAAACATTTTAGAGCTGAAAGGGAGTTGAACACGAATCCCCTCAACCCATTTTATTTTTAGGAATATATGAAAGGAATAAAATTCACTAACGTCTGCTCAAAGTCTGAGTTGGATCCTTGCTGGGGAATGTGAAAAACGAAGGTGTTAGTGAGGCTCTGAAAATAAGCAAGGTATACGATTAAAGGTTAAATAAATGCTGTTTTAAATTTTCATTCATTATGATTTATTGCTCAAGTCTCCCCCTAAGAAAGAGGGCTACAGTATGCCAACATCACCCCTTTCTGTTTTTGTCATGGGAATGGAATGTCTTTTGAACTGCTAAAGTAGATAATTCCATGCCTGGAAGAAAAACGAAGGGAGGGGGAAGGGGAGAGTGGAAGGAAAAAAGATCCCCTCATTTCCTAATTGCAAAGGCCAGGAATGTGCCACAGCGGCATTCAGGAAAATTCGACGATGCGTGCCACAGTTGAGTGCGCGCCCCGTCCCTCTAGTGCCAGGTGGGGGACTGGGAAGCTGCCCCTGCCATGTGCCAAGGACCCACGCGGCCCGAGCGATTTACCCATTCCCTGCAATGGCGAGATTTCTTTCTAAAAAAAAAAAAAAAAAGCTTTGTCGTTTCACCGCTGGCCTCTTGGCCCCGAAGGGCTGCGCGCGCCCTGCCCGCAGTGCCCGGGCCCTTGCGGCGCTTGGAGACTCCAAGCCCGGGCCGCGCGGCTGGAAAGGCCTCTCTAAAGGGGGCGTTCCGCTCTGCCCACGGCCACTGCGGCCATTGGGGGACTGAGGACGGGGCTTTTTAAAATAGTTCTCGGGGAACAAAGGGGGCCCAGGCGCCGGGCTTCATTACCGGCTCATCGGCCACACCAGCGGGCCCGCCCCTCGTCGCCACGGCCGCGGCCACAACCAGCCCCGGCCAGTGAGTGGCTCAAGGCCGCCGCCGCCCGCTTGCTGGCTCCTCCCGGCCCTTCCCCTCCTGCGCCCTCGGTCCCCTCCTCTCCAGCCCTCGGTCCCCTCCTCTCCAGCCCCCGGCCCCTGCTGCGCCCACGCCCACGCTGATGCCCGGTGGGACTGCTCCCGCCTGCCAAGTTAAAGAAGCAAAGCGCCGGGATCCACCCGGCCCCGGGCCCCTCTGAACCTGCCCCATGCCCTGCTGCGTTCCCTTCGCGGTGGGGACCCCCGGGCAGCCTGAGTTCGAGAGAAGATCTAACCTAGGACGCCACAGCGAGGGACCACGTTTAGAAGATCCGAGCCTGCCTGGCGGTGGTGAGCCTCCTCTCCTGCGGCTGAGCAGACCTAACTGACCACAGCCCGGAGTGGGCCATCCAAGGGTCAGGAGTGGTTTTAGACGTGAAATACACACATAGGTGACCTCAAGTATATTCTCTGAGCCTCTTGTTGGACAAAATGGAGCTGGGCAGGTTTTTTTTGTTTTGTTTTTTGTTTGTTTAAGACAAGAGTCTCACTCTGTTGTCCGGGCTAGAGTACAATTGTGCAATCTTGGCTCACTGCAACCTCTGCCTCCCGGGTTCAAGCTATTCTCTGCCTCAGCCTCCCAAGTAGCTGAGATTACAGGTGCCTGCCACTACGCCCAGCTGATTTTTTGTATTTTTAGTAGTGATGCGGTTTCACCATGTTGGCCAGGCTGGTCTCGAACTCCTGACCTCATGATTCACCCGCCTCAGCCTCCCAAAGTGCTTGGATTACAGGTGTGAGCCACTGGAGTGTGGTGGTGAAATCTCAGCTCACTGCAACCTGTCTCCCAGATTCAAGTGATTCTCCTGCCTCAGCCTCCCAAGTAGCTGGGACTACAGGTGCATGCCACCATGCCCAACTAATTTTTGTATTTTTATTAGAGAAAGGTTTCGCCATGTTGGCCAGGCTGGTCTTGAACTCCTGACCTCAGGTGATCCGCCTGCCTCGGCCTACCAAAGTGCTGGGATTACAGGTGTGAGCCACCTCGCAGAGCTAGGCAGCTTTAAGAGTGATCAATAATGTATGAGACACGCCCCTTTCTAGTAGGTGTTGCTTAAATAATAATTTCAGTGTCATTGTCGCATGGAACTGACAGCCTCCAACGTCATGCTTTGAAAAGTGCTTCAGGGCTGGACAAGGTAGCTCCCCCCTATAAACCCAGCTATCTGGGGACTGAGGCGGGAGGATTGCTTGAGGCCAAAAGTTCAAGCACACTCTGGGAAACACAGCAAGATCTCATCTCTAAAAAATAAAATAAATTAGCCAGGCATGGTGGTGCACACCTGTAGTCGTAGCTACTCAGGCTGAGACAGGAGAATTGCTTGAGCCCAGGCGTTCAACACTACAGTGAGCTATGATCACATCACTGTACTCTAGCCTGAGCAACAAAAGAGACCCAATCTCTTTTAAAATTTTAAAAAGAAAGCGCTCTGAAGTGATGAAGTCTGCAGTGGGGCAGACACAAGCTAGGCAAATCATAGCACATGCTCCTCCACTGAGAGAAAGCCTCCTCCATGGGCCCCCGCTCCTCTGCAGAGGGACCTTCAAAGCCTGTGGCAAGGCCCCTGGCAGGCACAGCACATCGATCAATCCTGATGGATAAGACACCCAGACAAGGCTAATGGGCCACGCTGTGGGAAGCCAGGAGGTAATTGGAATAGACAGATTTCTCTGGGTGGCTGGGAGGGCAGTTCCATGTGGAAACATGCCATACTCTGTTGCTCACAGAGGGTCTTGCCAGTGTCCACAGGAAGTGGGTGGAAGAACATTCACCAGTAGAAAAAGAGTGCAGCCTCCCAGGGGAACTTCCCATAGGCCAAAGAGCCTACACTCCAGCTCCTCGGTGGCATGCCAGGTTAGTTAGAAGGCTGACCTCGGTTGGGTGCAGTGACTCACGCCTGTAATCCCAGCACTTTGAGAGGCCAAGGCAGATGGATCACGGAGTCAGGAGTTCAAGACCAGCCTGGGGAAGATGCTGAAACCCCATCTCTGCTAAAAATACAAAAATTAGCCAGGCATGGTGGCACGTACCTATAATCCCAGCCACTCAGGAGGCTGAGGCAGGAGATCATTTGAGCCCAGGAGGCGGAGGTTGCAGTGAGACGAGATTTTGCCACTGTATTCCCGCCTGGTTGACCGAGGGAGCCTCCATCTCAAAAAAAAAAAAAAAAAAGCTGCCCTCATTGGTGCCTACCCAGAGGACTCCTGATACATTGGATAAGGCCTGGGCAGGCAGGTGGGAACCACAAACCCACAGGCAGCTGAGAACAGCTACAAATCCTTTCTTCCATCCCAACAGAAGATCATTCGTTCCTTCTCCATTGGGGTGGGCGGTGAGGAAGGCAATTTGTTGCAGAGTGGAGGAGACAGCAAGCTGACTGCTGTCCGCAGATTGCAGCCCACACCTAACCAGGACTAGCCCTGGAAGCAAGGAGGGAAAATGTAGGACAGTGGCCAGCCGTGCCCCTGCAGATAGGCGAGCGCACTCCTCCTCCTCCACGAAGCTTATACCAGGCACCGGTTGCCAGCGATGCTCTGTCACCCACAGTGCACCAGCAGTGACACCTGAGCTTCCCAAGGAAGAAAAGGGAAGAAGTCACGGATTTGGTATGTCACAGCATACCATCGTTTTCTTACTGGATTGATGTCTGGCAAGCTTGCCTGCTAACTGGTCTGGGTGTACTTTCTTCTTTGATTTGTATATATTTTAACCTTTTTTTTTTTTTAAACAGTTTTGCTCTTGTTGCCCAGGCTGGAGTGCCATGCTGTGATCTCGGCTCACTGCAACCTCCGCCTCCTGAGTTCAGGCATGTGCCACCACACTCGGTTAATTTTTTGTGTTTTTAGTAGAGACCGGGTTTTTCCGTGTTGGTCAGGCTGGTCTCAAACTCCTGACCTCAGGTGATCCGCACACCTGGGCCTCCCAAAGCACTGGGATTACAGGCTTGAGCCACCACACCTGGCCAATTTTTTCTCTTTCTTTTTTTTTTTTTTAAGCAAATCTGATGGTTTTATATTTATTTATTTTCACGCCTGGCCTATTTTAACCTTTTATTTACATGTCCTGCCTATTTTTTTCATAGTGATCATGAATTAACTGGAAAAGTTTTTTAAATTATTATAAAAAGAAACAGAACCCATTGAATAGTCTGAGAACTCAGATCTACCAGTGAGAAAAACTGCTAGTTGAGAGTAAAATAGAGCTTAAACTCCCAAGAGATGTGAGGCCCGGGGCGCCTGTGCGTGGGCGCGTGTCAGCATGGGTGAGGAAAGGGGTGCAGCCGCAGCCTGGACCTGTGTTCACGCACTCACTCCACCTGCCATCTTCCCAGATACGATCATTTCACTCCTGAGAAACTTCCTTCCTTCTCCTAAAGCCTCCTAAACCTCTTGGCCCACACCCAGTCTGGCCCACGTGAAGGGATGCCATCCTAGGGGCGCTGGGAAGCCAACTGCAGTCTTCTGGAGGAAAATGTGCCGCGCAGGTATTTTCCCCATCTGGGCTGAAGGAGCAACTGACAGCTTGGCTGCTGGAATGCTCCTGAAACACATTAGGTGAGCAGGCCTCAGGCGAGGCGGGATGAGGCCCAGGACAGATGACGCAGTCTTGGCCTCCGCTACAGGGCTGGCTTGGGAAGGAGGTGGAAAGCTTCCATAATGAGATTCCCAGCTCAGCTCGGTCAGCCAGAGGCAGTGAAATTAGCCAAGGGCCTTGCTCTGGCTGGAGCGGAATCCTATGGGCTGCTTTTGGAAGAACTGCTTTAACCTAGAGCAACAGGGTCTCAAAATAAGGGTACCTGTGTGCGGGAGGCATGCTTTGGGGAGAGGAGAGAATATGTAAATATTTATTGGTGGTGGTTTTAAAAGTCTGGGGAGAAATCTGCTCAACGAAGAACGTAACATACATTTAATATTCACATGCATTACATGTAATAATACAGTCCATTTTAAGTCTAGAGTTTTGCTTTTTAAAAACTCTATGAAAGCTTCAAAATTAAGTTTGTCCAACCTCCTCTCTTCACTCGACCCTTTAATATTAACCGAACTGTTTCTGAACGCTGATTTTGAACTAGCTCACCAGTACACTGGCCTGTGAGCTTCCTCCACATCTCATATGTGGCGTGTATATAAAAGCAGGGTTGCAGTTAACATCACTCTATTTATTTATTTATTTGAGACAGAGTCTCTGTCGCCCAGGCTGGAGTGCAGTGGCACGATCTCGGCTCAGTGCAGCCTCCACCTCCTGGGTTCAAGTGATTCTTTTGCCCCTGCCTCCTGAGTAGCTGGGACTACAGGCACACACCACCGCGCTCGGCTAATTTTTATATTTTTAAGAGAGACAGGGTTTCACCATATTGGCCAGGCTGGTCTCGAACTCCTGACCTGGTGATCCACCCGCCTTAGTCTTCCAAACTGCTGGGATTATAGGCGTGAGCCACTGAGCCCAGCCACTTTGTTATTTTAAACACTGGTTTTCAGTCTAATAATTTACAATTTTTTTGGAAGCTATAACATATTTGGTGCTTTAATAGGCTCTTGACATTGATAATACTTGAATAATTGTGGGTGATATTGGGAGCTTTAAGGAACAAAGTTAAGAGACATGTCACCTTACAGAAAAAAGCAGATTCTATATCTTCTATACTCTTTGTAACTATGGACTAGTCACCCTCATTATTTTGAGTAGCTTTCAGAAGCATCATCACAGCAACTGTTACCCTCTCTGACACTGGCATAGCACTGTATATGATATCTGTTCTGTTTTGTTTTTGTGCCTTTAGCAAATACGTGCTGATTTCCCCCAATGTGCCAGGTTCTGTGCTTTCTGTTCTTGAAGTCACATTCAGCAGAAGATACAAACGTGGAAGAAATAAAGATGGTATCATGTTGTAAGTGTTAAATTCAAGAAATAAACAGAGAGCCAAAAGGCGGAAGGTACAAACTCTGCCCAGAAGAGGGAAGAGAAAGCAGGGAAGGCTTCCCTGAGGAGGAGGCGTTGGGAATGGCTCCTTGCTCTCAAGGACCCTGTCTGGGACTGTAACCACAGCCTCCTGAACGATTCCCCAGCTTCCACACTTCAAGCAAGAGGATAAGTAAAGTTCTAACAGTGTGTTGAGGGCCTGCCCTTACCCCCACCACAGCCCCATCCCACCCCTGCCAGGCCTGGAGTGCTTCAGCAGGAGTGGGGAATAGCCATTCTGATTAAAAGTGACAGCCAGACCTCTGCAAGATGTCAACAAGGACCCTCCACAGGCTAGTAATAAAGGAACACATTCATGTACTAAACACTGACATTTTGAAGGGTCGATTCTGGTGAACCACACCCAATTCTGATTCCTACTCTTAGCGATGACCCTGAGAGTCGAATTGCTTTTGTACCTGCTGTTCGTTCTACCTGGAGTACCTTCCTCCTCCCTAAGGACCGGCAACATAGACACCAATTCATCCAGGAAGCCCTCCTGATAACCCCAACTAAGGAAACTCCAGCACCCTCCACTTCATTCATTCAACTAAAGCTTACTGAGCACATGAGGCAGATACGAGGGACACAGTGGTGAACGAAACACACAAAACACCCTGCCCTCAAGGAGCTTACATTCTAGTAACGTCAAGGGCAGACCTTGACAGGGAAATGAACAATAAGCAAAATAAGCCAGGGAAGCACACAGTGTATTAAAATAGAGGAGAATCAGTGCAGGTGGCCCACCCTGGCAGGAAGGTGGACTGATAACAGAATTTAGAGTTGCCGGTGTGTGGGGCTCACGAAGAGCAAACCCACTTTGAGTTTACTTCACGATGATTTTAAAATTCTCTGCAGATGATGCATCTCCTTATTACCTGGACCCAGGGCATGTCCTGCCCCTGGCCACCACTGAATCGGAATGCCTCTGGATTAAAGACTGACAGGTCAAATGGAGGGAGCACAGCAAGGATGGAGGAGGAGGAATGTGTATTGAATGGTTTGCAATTTGAAATAGGATGGTCAGGGAGGAAGGCATCACTAAGGTGACTCCTAAGTAAAGATCTTGGAGAGAAAGAGTTCCGAGCAGAAGAAACAGTAAGTCCAAATGTCCTGAGGCAGGAGAGAGTGAGCACAGAGGAGTGCCGTGAGAGAACAGAGAGCAGGGACATGGGCCACACAGTCCTCTGGAATGAGTGTGGCTGACAGAGTGAGGTGGGAGGGAAAAGATGGGCTCTGACTTACTTTTTGAAAGGATTGCTCTGGAAGCTATGTGGAGGAGAGTCTGAAGGCAGGGTGGGAACTTACTGGGACATGATGAGAACAGAGAGAACCGGCTAGGAGGCTCATAGTACTCCAGCCAAGAGCCAGTAGGGGGTTGGACAAGGGAGGACAGTAATGGTGATGAGAAGCGTCTGATTTGGAAGTGCTCACAGGATTCGATGCCTCAGTTGAAGGGAGGTAGGAGCCTACGAGAAGAGTCAAAGAGGACACGAAGGATTTTTGGACTCGCCATTGGCTGAGATGGGAAATCTGTGGACAAGAAGGGGTCTGTGTGTGGGCGGGGTGGGCAGGAGCTCGGCTGCAGATGAGATGTCTATTACCTGCCAGGCGGGATGTCTTACAGGCAGTGGATTCTCAGCACATGTAACTTTGGGAGTCAGCATAGAAGTCTCATTTAAAGATGAGTAAAGGAGAGTTCCAAGGATTGAGTCTTGTTCTTTGTCATTCCTTTGCAAGAATCTGAAGAGAAGATGGCAGGTGAGACTGAGAGGGAGCTACCAGGGGAAGGAAAGCCAGGTGGATGTGAAGAAAGTGTTCCATGTGGAGGGAGGAATCAGCCACATCAAACGATGCTGCCAGCCAGGCAGGATGAGGACCAGGAGATGTCCACTGGATTTAGCAAAACGAGGACATTGGTGACCTTCACAAGAACAGTGTCAGGGATGACAGTGTGACTGAGGTGGATTCACAGGAGAATGGGAGGACAGAATTTGGAGATGATGATTCCAGACAATCATGTTGTAAAGCAGTAAGAGCTGGCGCCATTCTCCTCGGGGCAGAAGTGGGGTCAAGGGCAGGCATCTTTCCACGGGAGAGATGACAGCATGGTAGCATGCTGCTAGGAGAGACCCCATAGAGAGGGAAAGATGGATGGTGCAAGAGAGAGAAGGGAGACACTGGAGCGATGTCCCTGAGCAGCCAGGAGGGCATGGGATGGATGGTGCAGGGGGAGGGGCTGGCCTGAGCCAGGGAGTGAAATGTTCATCCAAAGAACAGGAGAGGAACAGACACAAAACGCAGGTGTGTGGGAGGCGGGGAGTGAGCTGGGGCCAGATGCTCATGAGGAGCTCTTCTGATTGCTTTTACCTGCCTTGTGAAATGGGAAGCTAAGGCATCACCCGAGACGATGGCTCAGCAAGTCGGTGGAAGGCAAGTGGGACTGTAAGCTCCATGAGGGCAGGAACCTTGTCTCTTGTTCACTGTCACCCCCCTGTGCCAGCACAGTGCTAGGGATGGACCAGGTGTTCAAAAGGCAGCTATTGGATGATGAACTAATGAATGGCAAAATGGGCAAATTATCACAGGACCGAAACCAGTTAGCCTTGCCCTAAAGGGGCACAGCCAGATGCCCAGTGCTTTTTTTTTTTGAGATTCGGCCTCGCTCTGTTGCTTAGGCTGGAGTGCAGTGGCACAATTGCCAACCACTGCAGCCTTGACCTGCTGGGCTCAGGCAATCCTCCCATCTCAGCTTCCCGAGCAGCTGGGACGACAGGTGCACACCACCACACCCAGCTAATTTTTGTACTTTTTGTAGAGACGGGGGTTTCACCATGTTGCCCGGGCTGTTCTCGAACTCCTGTCCTCACATGATCCTCCTCCACCTTCAAAAATGCTGGGATTTTAGGCGTGAGCCACCGTGCCCAGCCTCCACAGGGCTATTCTGATTCATACACTTATATTGACAGCCATCAAGTCCAGGGGATTGCCTTGGGGCACTGGGCAACCTCTGGCCAATCTCTGTCCTGCTCTCCCCGCACTCACTGAGCTTAGATGAGAGTAGGCTCAGGTCTTCTGGTAAAATGACCAGTTTTCTCTAATGGAAGACCGGGGGACCCTATCATATTTGTATCTATTCTTCGCTCTTTTTCTCTTTCCTGACCACCCTCATGTTGTCATATTTGTTGCCAGGCTCACTAAGGAAGGCACCACAGGCCACCAGGGTTGTCACCTCTAGGCAGAGGGAAAGCTTGAAAACGACAGCACATGACCCCATGATGTCTGCAGGTGCCATTACAATTCAACTGCTTCATCCAGACCCAGGGAATATTTTTCTTTGGAAATTGCTAATATTCTATCAATATTACTAGTAGTTTAAATTGTTTGGAATCTTCCGGTCCAAGGCAGAGCTGTGGGGCTGTGGAGGCGGAGTCTTGCCTAAAATGGGACCCCTGCAGGCTGCCTCAAGTCTAAAGGTCCGGGTCCTCAGCCACGGATCACACAGCCTGGAGCCTGCGGGTGGAGAGTTCCTGCCACACTCCCCTCAGCCAGAATCCCAAACCCACAGGAGTCCCGGGGCTCCACGACGCTCTGTAGCCCGACTCTCTTCAACGCCAAATTCCTTATGCATCTGTGAGATGGTCCTTCAACTTCTGGGTGAAGTGCAGATTGAAAAGTGAACTGCCAGAGGAGCAGTCGCTCCAAATGCCTACAAAAGCCTGTGTGTCTGTCACTTCATCTGTCCTTCCCTCAACAGCCAGATTCCAGTCCATCGTGGTGGGGGGAGTGGGGGAAAGGCCTGGGCTGGTCCTGTCAACTCCGATTAACAGGTGACACACTGGCCGGGCGTTCCTGGAAGTGGGATCTCCCCCATCTCTCTCATGCTGAGCTGCGTCTTGGAAACATCTGCAAGCGGGGACAGTCTTCTCCCAAGATCCCTTCTCATCCGCAGGGCACCAGAAGAGCAGCTGACAGCCCCAGGACAAGGCCTTGAATTCTTTATTTGTCAGGTTTAAGAGGAGGCCGAGGGGTGGAGGATGAGAGAGGAATCCTCTTAGTCAGTAAACACGTATGGAGAACCCACAGTGCGCCAGGCACTGTTCAAGATGCTTAGGAGTTCTGAGTGAACAAAACCCACAGGATCTCCTGCCTGGGGGGCTTGCATTCTAGGGAGGGGAAAGGTCAGAGTTCAGGCAGAGGCTTCATGACACAATGGGCATCCCTTCCCCCAGGGCAAGAGGTAACCAGCCAGGCTTCTGCTGGGCCAGTGGATCAGTCCCAAGCAGTGGCACTGAGTCCTTCCAGGACTGTGTGCACTCAGCAGGACCCCCGCCCTCCAGATCCGCCAAGCACATCGGCTGACTCCAGCTCCCAGAGACGAGCCACTCAGCAATCAGTGAGATCAGCGCCCAGCCATGGCTGGAGGCAACCTCAGGGCCCGCTGTGGGGCATGCTATGGGTCCGCTGCCCCCCCCCTCCCCCCGCCACCTGCTTCCTGCCTCTGAAGCCACAAGGGAAATACCACCTTTGAGGAGGGGGAGCCTGTCACCCAGATAAGCAGGCTTCACAGGCCACTTCCACAGGAAAACATTCTTTCTAAGAAGCCAGGCTCCTTCCTCTAGTTGTTTTCCTGGCAAGCAGAAGCAGCATGAACAACACCTGCAGATCGCAAGGAGACGGGGCGGATGAAAGTAAACGCTCCTTACTTTCAAAACGTCCAGCATCCCCTCAGATCCTGGGGCTGGCTTCCCAAATATAATCTTTTTAGAGAAAAAAAATGCCCACATCTACCACTGCTTGCAAACAATGCAAACGACTAGGGCCTATCTTCTCCCTGTGGCGGACAATAAAAGAGGACGCTTAACATCTGTTTCCTTTAAGACACTTGTAAAAAAATACGCAGATGCTCGCGATTGCTTAACTATAAGCAAAGCAACATCCCATTCCTGACCATCCATGGTCTCCTCCTAACCTGAGCACTTGCTGGGGCCCGAAGACCCCTGCCTCAGGAGCTGGCAAAGGGGTACATGGTTCAAGGTGGGTTTCCGGCTCCTACGCTGGACCCTTGGCCCAACCAATGCCTAATCAGCAAGCCAAACAAGACAGATTTCTCAAAGTCACTGTGAGGAAACTTCTCCTTTTCTAGGCCCCAGCTTGTATAAATTAATTCTCTGTATATTACCGTGGAAGGAGATTTGAGTGAAACACAAGTCACCCCAATGGTATAATGAAATTTCTGACGCTTAAAAAAAATCATCAAAATACAGAGACAGTTGCATGAGACATTTCCTCCAATGCAAAATTAGTTTCTAGATCAATGATTCTCAGAATAGGGTAGGGTTGGGGGAATGATTCTCAGAATGGGGTGGGGTGGGGGGAAGAGAGTATAATGAGTTTAGTGGCTTTTTCAAACTACCTGTGTGCCACCCCCATCCTCCATTCTAGAGATTCTGGCACACGCCCCAGGACACCTCTCCTCTCCGTGAACCACCATCATAGTGAGTTATTCTTACTCAGTGGTTCTCAAAGATGAGCTTGCACCAAAAGCACCTGCAGGACTCACTAAAGCCCAAACCACTTGTTCCCTTCACCAGTTTCTGATTCAGTAACCCGGAGGTGGGGTTCAGAATTTGCATTTCTAACAAGTGCCCAGGTGACGCTGTTGCTGGTACCAGGGACTGCACCAAAAATCCTCCAGGTGTTTTGAGGCAGAAGATGATTAAGAACGACTGGGTTTGAAAAGAAATTATTTGCTGTGGGCCAGGCACGGTAATCCCAGCACTTTGGGAGGCCGAGGCAGGTAGATCTTGAGGTCAAGAGACCGCAACCATCCTGGCCCACATGGTGAAACCCTGTCTCTACTAAAAATACAAAAATTAGCTGGGTGTGGTGGTGTGCGCTGGTAGTTCCAGCTACTTGGGAGGCTGAGGCAGGAGAATCGCTTGAACCCGGGAGGCTGACGTTGCAGTGAGCTGAGATCGTGCCATTGCACTCCAGCCTGGTGACAGAGAGAGACTCCATCTCAAGAAAAAAAAAAGAAGAAATTATTTGCTGTGTATTGCAAAAGAACAAAACCAAACTTCTTGGCAGAACCAGCACCTCTTGCTGCTGAGGGCATGGCTGTACACTGAAGTATTGGGGGGAAATGGCTGAGACCCCAAGACTAGAGATAAGCCCATGACCAAGATTCTAGCTCCATCGGCGCTAACAGCTCCCCCAGAAAGTTCCCTCTGTGAGATAAGGTTTGGGACTCTCAGCTGCTCATTTATTAGAGCACAGATGTAAGGAGAATAGGGCGTGGATTCCATCTCCACGTGGGTCCAGAAGCTGGTCCTGTCCTGCGGCCATAGGCAGTGGTGTCTCAGGGATCGGTCCTCAGGCCACCGAGCAGGAGGAGAATGCAAGGGTGACCACTCCTTGCCACTGCGGCTACTCAGTACCTATGCGAGAACCCACCCCAGCCACGGCAGAGACTTTCCACCCAGAAGGAAAGGCCCCATTAGAATTCAGAAGGGATTTCGTGGGAACCAAATGGGCATGTCAGCCAAGGTCACACCTTACCCCAAAGTCAATCATGGTCCCAGTCACGATCTAGAAAAAAATTGGGCCTGCGGTTCCAGGAAGGGAAACCCACAGGCTGGGAAAAGTAGAATTTGAGAATTAACTTTTTATTTCCTATCAGTGCTCATCCTATATGGGATTCCTTGTCTCTTAATTATATGTGCGGGGCGGGGAAATAGATTTCTCTACTTCCTCCAGGGAAGGGAGCTTCTTTGTCAGAGCTTCCAGGGCCTAGCACAGCCCCAAACACAGAGGTCCTTAATTAATGGTAAACCTTTCTTTCCTTTTTTTTTTTTTTGAGATGGAGGCTCGCTCTGTCCCGCAGGCTGTAGTGCAGTGACATGATCTCAACTCACTGCAACCTCCGCCTCCTGGGTTCAAGCAATTCTCCTGCCTCGGCCTCCTGAGTAGCTGAGATTACAGGCACAGCCACCACGCCCGGCTAATTTTTGTATTTTTAGTACAGACGGGGTTTCACAGTGCTGCCAGGATGGTCTCGATCTCTCGACCTCGTGATCTGCCCACCTCAGCCCCCCAAAGTACTAGAATTACAGGCATGAGCCACCATGCCTGGCCAATGACAAATCCTTTAAATATGGTTTTTAAAGTTAGTACCTCCCAAAGGGGAGAAAATGCCATCAAAAGGCAGGACTTTGGGGGCCTGTGAACCTGGTGTTTATCTTAGGGAAGTGCAATGCCGTCTAGCAAGGAATTCCGTAGCCATGGAGCAAAGATTCTTCCCCTAATTCTATTGGCTTGCCTGGCTCTGTTCCTGAATATTTAATTGGAGTAATTAAGCCTATCACCAACAGGCTGTCAGTCCCGGCATTCAGAAACTCTCCTGTTGTTCTTCCAAAGAGTTAATGATCTTCAGACCTTGAAAAGATCCTGTGTTTTTGGCTGGTTATCAAAATCAACTATAGAAGAGCTGATTCCAGGATGCTAAGAGCCTCGCTCTCTGGCTTTGTGGGGCGGGGTGTGCTGGGCTCGGGGAAGACGGCTCGCATTCATACCCACAGACGTTCCCACACACGCACACATGCGCACACATACATGCACATCAACACCAACACCAAAACTTAGGTGTTCACTGGTTTAATGAGGCCATTCATTTTCTGCGGGGGACGGGGGTGGGGTAGTGGTGTGGTACAGCATTAATGATTCCTGAGATATATTCTGTCTTGTATGTGTATACCTCCGTAGTTAGCTTTTCTTCTTCTTCTTTTTTGAAACGAGTCTCGCTGTGTCTCCCAGGAGCAATCTGGACTCACTGCAACCTCCGCCTCCCGGGCTCAAGGGATTCTCCTGCCTCAGCCTTCGGAGTAGCTGGGACTACAGGTGTGTGCCACCACAACTGGCTCATTTTTTGTATTTTTAGTAGAGACGGGTTTCACTGTGTTAGCCGGACGGTCTTGATCTCCTGACCTCGCAATCCACCCACCTCGGTCTCTCAAAGTGCTGGGATTACAGGGGTGAGCTGCCACACCTGGCCTTAGCCTTTTTTTCTTTTTTGCCCCAGATTCAACTAAAAGTACTCTTAAGTCGAATGCACGATGCACAGGCCAGATAATTTTATCAGTTCTCCCGGAGTTTCCTATATTCTGTTCTACCCCTCAATAGCCCTTTCCCTTCCCAGACTAGTCATTACAAATCTCTAAATGCTGGTTAAGGGTCATGACAAAAAAAAAAAAAAGCCATGTGAAAACTAGTTGGGCATTTCACATAAAACTGGTGTCAACCCACCGGTCCATGGTATCACTCGGCAAGAGCTCCTTAGGAAATCTTTTAGAGCTCAAAAGCCAGATGAATTTTATTGCTCCTAAGAAATCCATATACTTTTCTCCCTTTTATTTTTGTCTTGGCTGCCAAGAGCCTCAGAGTTAAATTTAATAATAGTTTTAGGTTTTGTATATTTACTTCCCTCCTTCTTCCTGTGGTCCTAAAAATACGATAACTATTTTAATAATCTTAGTGAATGTGTTTTCTTTGTTGTAAGGCATCCAATTTTTTCTCTTTTTCAAAAAACACAAGCTATTGATGATCTTAGTGTAAAATAAGAATAAATGGAGGATCTCACACTCAGAGGGAAACTCAATTGCATACAGAATGATGACTCCCTATAAACAAATATTCCTGAAAAAAGATTAAGAGGTCACAGTGGGCCACAAGCAGATGGTGCAATAGTGACCCTGTGCAAGGAAGTGGGTGGAGCTAAGACACTAGGCTTGTGAGTGTGTGGTTGCATTGTGAGGGCTCACCTGTCTCCATGATGCTATTTAATTTCAACACTCCCTGAAGCTTGGTGGTTTAGCTTTACGTTGGTCCCTAAAGAAGATCTTACAAAGAGTTGTGGAAAAAGGTTGTGCTGGCCGGGCATGGTGGCTCACGCCTGTAATCCCAGCCGAGGCAGGCAGATCACCCGAGGTCAGGAGTTCGAGACCAGCCTGGCCAACATGATGAAACCCTGTCTCTACTAAAAATACAAAAATTAGCCAGGCGTGATGGCAGTTGCCTGTAATCTCAGCTACTCAGGAGGCTGAGGCAGGAGAATCGCTTAAACCCAGGAGGCAGTGGTTTCAGGGAGCCGAGATTGGGCCACTGCACTCCAGCCTGAGGGAATAGAGTGAGAATCTGTCTCCAAAAAAAAAAGAAAGGAAAAAGTTGTGCTGTGCATAACTGCCATCCTTTCTCATGTGAGAGCAAACTAACACATATCCGTCACACACCTACTGTTTTCCGAGTAGGTGAAAGGAAGCAGTCAGTCTTTTCCCTCAGTGGTTTTCTCCCACTCACAGTCACCAGTGTAGATAAAAGCCCCTGGAAGCACGTTCCTCAGCAGCACGACAGGTGTGGCGTGGGAAGAGAGCACATCTCCTGCTGGCCAGGCTGTCTAGACCCTGGGGTGAGTGTCCAAGTAGGTCTTAGACTCGCCTGTTCCCCTAGCTTTTAGAAAATTCTCACCTAGGCCGGGCGCGGTGGCTCACGCCTGTAATCCCAGCACTTTGGGAGGCCGAGGCAGGTGGATCACGAGATCAGGAGTTTGAGACCAGCCTGGTCAACATGGCGAAACCCCGTCTCTACTAAAAATACAAAAATTAGCTGGGTGTGGTGGCACGTGCCTGTAGTCCCAGCTACTCGGGAGGCTGAGGCAGGAGAGTTGCTTGACCCTGGGAGGCGGAGGTTGCAGTGAGCCAAAATCAAGCCATTGCACTCCAGCCTGGGCGACAGAGTGATAATCTGTTTCAAAAAAAAAAAAAAAGGAAGAAGAAAAGAAAAGAAAGAACAAATAGTACTGCTGTGAGGGGGACCTGATCTGAACCCTTAAACTCCTGCTCTGCAAAGCCCAGATCAGAGGCCCAGCCTGGAAAGCGCCTCACTGCTTAGGCCATGCAGGCAAGCTCTGGAAGCCAGCATGAAGCACCGCCACACGGTATGGTCCTAATTCTCCCCTCTAATCCTCCGCAGCCTTTGCTCCTGGAGCTGCTGTGTTGGGTGTTCTGGCACCAGTGGCCACGTGAGCCATGCTGGCCCCATTCCCTGATGTTTTTGAAATATAAATTTTTAAATGTGTCTTTGAGATGAAAGCAGGAATGCCAAAAGTAGGCTGATGCTTTCTTGTGTTCAATTACAGCCCTGGGGAGTACCCCACACAAGGGACTGCTCAGAGCTCCAGCCAAGATGAAATCTGCTTTTCCAATAAGCACTTCAAACGGCAGAGGATGTTTTTGGCTGGGTTCAGCAACTGGGAGGCCAACAGTTAATAGGGCTGGGCACAGAGGCAGGGCTGCCCGCCATCAGGGGAAACCTGAAGCTGCCTTCCACAGCAGCTTTCACCGTAGCTGAAGTTACAAGACACTTGTCTGGCTCCCCCAAGCCAGCAGCACGAATCCACCTTTGGACTTCATTGAGAAGATCGTCCAAAATTAAAGATTTCAATATCCAATGTATGGATAGTTAATTACTCTTCATACAGCTTTTCTTCATTATTTTCTCAGGCCAAATTCCTTTACAGTAAGTCTTAGCCATGTTCCAAATTATTTTACTGGACTGGAATTTTGCTGGTTGGAATATAGGCCACACCAGAAATGCTGATATAATGAAATGAGGCTACTGATGGTGGTGGTGAGGATGGATGGATGGATGGATGGATGGAGGGACAGATGGATGGATGGATGGATGCATGGATGGATGGATGGATGGATGCATGGATGGATGGATGCATGGATGAATGGATGGATGGATGCATGGATGGATGGATGGATGGATGCGTGGATGGACGGATGGATGGATGGATGGATGGATGGATGGATGGATGGATGGATGCATGGATGGATGGATGGATGGATGCATGGACGGATGGATGGATGGATGCATGGATGAATGGATGCATGGATGGACAGATGGACAGATGGATGGATGGATGCATGGATGGATGGATGCATGGATGGATGGATGGATGGATGGATGGATGCATGGATGTATGGATGTATGGATGGATGGATGCATGGATGCATGCATGGATGGATGGATGGATGGATGGATGAATGGATGCTTGGATGGATGGAGGCATGGATGGATGGATGGATGGATGGATGGATGGATGCATGGATGGATGGATGGATGCATGGGTGGATGGATGGATGCATGGATGGATGCATGGACTGATGGATCATGGATGATCATGGATGGATGGTTGGATGGATGGATAGTTGGATGGATGGATGGATGGATGGTGGATCATGGATAGCTAGATGGGTGCATAGACAATGAAGTAATGGCTTGAAGCGGACTCTAGAGATATTAGTTGACATAAAAATATGAAAAATGGAACCCAAGTAATAGAATTCTAAACTAATATTTGCT